>OX578144.1:42101570-42416570 GCA_951213105.1 Amaurobius ferox | reverse complement strand
ATATCCGTTCTGTTTCGACTTATTATTCATTAGAAGTCAAAATTATTCGAAAATATATTAATATTTAAATTTTAAACTATATATTTCTACGGTTTCAGAGACCGTAAATTAAGTAATTGGAAACATAATTTGTTCAAACGATTCAAAAATTTGAGTTTACTTTGAATTATAGATGATTTGAGTTATACAATAGTAGATTAATTTTTTATGAAATACATAGTACATATAACGAAGAGGAATTAAGAGAGATCAAAAATATGACTTTAAAATTATACGTTTTGAGTATCAATGGATATTGGTTGAGGTGAATGAAAATTAATTGTTATCGTGTTTGTTTGTATGTATGTCTGTCTATCATGCAGAGTCCATTTTAAAAATAAGAGCTTACAATTCCACCTCAGTAGCTTAAATGTAGAGCGTCGACAGAACAGTACGGACAACCGTGCTTTAATTCCCGGTTGGAGTGGCAAGGCTTTTTACAATAGCTCCCGAATAAATTAAAACTATATGTTAGTGCAAAGATGGTGGAGGTCTGACAGTGATCCTAGTACGACCAGAACGAATTCACTAGATTCACCGCTAAATTGAGGATCAATTTCAAATCAGGAGCTCAACGACAAGCACGAAGCTATCCTGGAGGATTAAAATAGCAGAAGAATAGCCTGAGGTAAAAAATAGCAGGAGGTGGTCAATCAGATTGTCAATTGCACGTCAGTCTGATATTGGAGCGTGAATACTGCAGAGATAAGATCTTCAACAGTAAGATCTTGTTGTTCTTTAACACAGACCGTGCGACCTACCCGAAAATGTAAGGTATCAGTTTGGGCAGCCGGAAAGTGCCACCCAATTTCTTCTTCATCTTCTTCTCAATTTTGACAAATACAGTGTTATATCCCTTACTCGTCGGCAGGCTCCTATTTTATTCTCTTATTGTATTGGCAATTCTGTTTTGTCCAGAAGGTTTTCTTTTGCTGATCTGGGAGTTATTTTTACCTCTGATTTTTCTTTTTCTGCTCATATTTCGATCGTTTGTGCCAGGGCTTACAGGAAACTGTGCTATATCGAGAGGATTACGCGGGATTTTAAAAATATGGATAACATCATCATTCTTTTTAATGCCATGATCAGGTCTGAACTTGAGTATGAGTCGGTGGTTTGGATGCCTTTTCAGGCTGTTATGATAATAAGATTGAATTTTTACAAAATAAATATTTAATATATCTCTATTAAAAGAAATATGGGTTGTTCTGCTACCCCCTTTCTGCTGCTTGAGATGTTTGTTGTGAATAGCTTATGTGTTAGAAGGCGTTTTGTTTTCTTTTTTATGGATCTCCTCGGTGGTAGGGTTGACTTTTCTTTTGGACTGGGTGGGATTGGTTTTCGTGTTCTACCTTTTAATTTTAGGGATAGAAGTTTGTTTGCTGAAAGGATGTTTAGAACTAGTGTTGGGAATTAATGTGCTCTGAACAATTTCAGTAAGCTCTACCATTGCTTGCCTGATGACTTAGATATTCTTTTTCTTCTTTAAATATTTTTAAAAATTACTTATTGTAATATTTTGTGTCTTCATGTTTTTACATGATTTTTTTCTATCTGTATGGTTCGGGTTTTTGCTTTGGGTATTATTTTGACTGCTTCCACTGGGATTCTTCCTGCAGCATTCTTTTAGCTCTTCTCTTTGCTAAGACTCTTTCTGCAGCATAAATAAATAATAAATAAAAAATAAATAGGCAAATACAAAATAAATATAAAATAAATTGATAAATACAAAATAAATATAAAATAAATAGATAAATACAAAATAAATAAAAATAATAAAATTTAGACCAGAACCTAGTGGGTGCGGCATCCAGAGGGAGCGTACCCTATTTCCTCTACCAACAACCTGCCGAAAGGGCTTATGGACCCACATATTTAACGTGTCCGTACTTCGCATAAACACGGAGACAGTTTGGGTAGAGTCAAACAATAAGATTTAACAATTCCTTCCCAGTTGCGCTACGGCAGAGCGTCTACTGACTACTAAGGCGAATTCCTGGTTGAGACAGCAAGGTACTTTGCAATCTGTGATCCAAAAAATCTTTCGAATTAACGGAGATATATTCTAAAGCAAACTGAATGCTCTTCAGAAAATTGAAAGAACATTTAAAAAGTAAATGTGCTTAAAAATTTTAAACAAATAGTTGCTTTTATAAATTTTATTATTTCAAAGGGTGTGGCATCCTTTAGAGCAGAGGTCGGTATTTTTGTATATGAAGGTCAGATTATTTATTGAGGGGTTGGGTAAGGGTATTATAACAATTTGTAAATTATTTTAACTTTTTTTTTTGTTTTGTTTTTTTGTTATGATGGTCAGTCCTTTTTATTAATTTATTAGGAGGGTATTTACTACAGAGAAAATACCAAATATTTTTTTAATATTCCGACATAAAATTTGCTCCGAATTAAATGAAATATGTAACTGCTTAATCCGGTTATTATTTGCATTTTAAATTATTTAGTGATACTTAAAAAATGGTCCGTTTTCATTCATTGACATTTTAGTAATATATTTCTCATATTTGCAATTTTTGTATAATTGTCACTTAGTCAGGTAAACTTATTTCACATTTTTGATTTGGGTTTCGCTGGTCTATCAGCACTGATGAAAGAGATCCAACGCATTCTCAAAACAGCTGTATGTTGTTTTAATTGTATTAGTTGCTCATTGGCGCATATATATTTATTTATCAGTTGTGGAATGACAAATGAGTAAGCTCCTTTGTCTCGAGTTCATTCGTCTCGTACAGAGAAAACTATAACATATGAAAATATGAAATGTGATACATTTTCAGAGAAATGTGAGGAAAAACTGCTGAAATAGATCGTTTTTAATTAAACGTTTAGTTTAATAAATATTTAATATCCAAGACAGAATATTCGAGCTTGGAGTTCCCGTCCTGCACAGACTAACAATAGCAAGATCACATATTTTTTTTTTTAAATATCGAAGTAGTTTATGAGTTATTCTATGAGTTATCTAAGTGAAACAATTTTTCAATTTGTGCGTGTCCCTCGAGTTTCGCTGTTACCGCAAAAACTGAGGCATACTGAAATCGAAAATTTGGTACAGTTATAGAAAAATAGTACGAATATATGCTGGAATAAACCGATTTTCATTTAGCTTTTAGTTTGACACCTTAAACGGCTCACGAAGTGATCTCAGCTAGCGCCAGTAAGTAGAAGGTGAAGCCTTCTGAGTCACGGAGCGAGTTACAAGGTCGATAATGTGTAGCGAGAAGGGGATGAACATCCTAATCTAATAAAAAGTAATTATATAAAAACTTTCACTAGCCGATAGTAAAAATATTCAAAGTTTTTACTTTTGTATGTTTCATGAGAAACGCTTATAATGTCTGTCGTTATAGCCTTTTAAATGACATAATGATTTCAAATGACTTAATGTCAGACCGACAAAACACTACACAAGCATCATTCAAAACCAGTTGATTCCTGTTTACGTATGTTCCAAACGTAAAGATCAACCAAACTAGAAAGTAGAGGAGGATTTTTAATCCGATCATAATACACTCCCCTTCCTATATTACTTTCCTTATATACATAATGTATAAGGAAAGTATTGTGACGGGGTCGAAAATTCGAATTCGAGTTTTCGACGGGGGAGCACGTTTTAAGCATCCCTGACTACGAACCAAACATTTTGAAATGATGTCTCTGTCTGTGTGTGTGTGTGCGTGTGTGTGAAAGTATGTGTGTGTGTGTGTGTGTGTGTGTGTGAAAGTATGTGTGTGTGTGTGTGTGTGTCAGTGAGTCTCTGGAGACGATATCTCACGAAAGAATAGAGCGATTCGAATGAAATTTGGTACGAAATTCGCAATCCGTGAATACTGGAAGCTTATTGTTTTTAAACGTAATGGACTGTTGAGAAACCTCTTAAATTTTCGAGTGAAATTTTGAAAAAATCATCAAATAATCAAAACCTTTAAGTTACTCAAATTGACATTCCTTATGTAATTTTTCCTTAGAAAACAGACATAAACTTTAGAACGCTAGCATGAACCGTTCTTGAGATAATGCACTTTTTAAAAATAAATTTATCAAAAATTCCCATAAATTAAAAAAAAATATATTAACTGTTGAGAAACATATTCACTTCTCATATGCAATATCATGCGATAAATTTCGTGATATCGTTCTCGTGGATCTAGTTCGTTCCATTCATGAGAAAATATACTTTGAGTAATACTTTTATATTTGTACCCCAATAGTTATGTATCTGCTATAAGAATAACTTCTTTCTAAGTCCATAACGCTTGGCGATATTTTGGCGACGAATTTGGCGAAATATCGCCAACTTGGCGACTTTTTGAAATGTTGCCAAATTAACGAAAATCCTGCCAAATGGATAAAAATGACACTAAATCAATGAAAATGACGACAAATTGACGAAAATTCAATATCTTGGAATGTATATAAATATCTACTATAAGAAAAATCTATTTTTTTATTGTAAAAGTAGTAAATTCATTGCATTATATAAGGAAAGTCATGTGTTGCCCACATCAGATTTTATTTTTGTTGTAGGGAGAGTAAAATTAGATAGAATAATGGATTGAAGAAGATTCATCTGATATAATACCTTAAATAATTTTTAGAGATTTGATTACTTTTATAAATTTTTATTAACCAATTTGTTTTCGTTGTGGGAAACGATTTTAAATATTTTCGAAACTTTTCGCCTCACTTGAATAGATGGAAATGATTATATTCATATATTTAATCTAAAAAATCACAGTCTATTCATCGGTTTGTCTTGTAAATGTTTAAATATTACCATTATTAATGCATTAACAATTTATTATCAGAAATATTGTGTGCTTAGTAAACTTTCTAGGAGCTTTTATCAAATAAATAAGATAAATACATACAAAAATTATTATTTAAGGGGTCATTTTGGAATATGATGATGTTATTTGATGATACTGTGACTCTCGTTTTAAAATATTCTAATTCCTAGGAATAATGTGTTGAAAAATAAAATTAGCTTTTTTATGTATAATAAATTTTCTGGTTGAAAAATATTTAATTCATATATGCATTAGGTTACAATAAATACACGAGCGAATATTTAAAAAATATTAAAAGTAAGATTGCCTATTGAAAGTAATCATGTTTTTCTAAATATATTGAAAATTGAATTTGTTTCTCTGAAATCTTTAAAATATTAATTGTATCGTGTATTTTAGCAAATTAACCATCCGACTATAAGCTAGAAAATGTCCAATCGGTAAACCTTATGCTTCACTTGAATCAATCGTAGAATATATCTACTGTCTGGAATTTGTAGAAAATAATAAAAATAGACAGCATAAAACTCATTAGAGCATAGATATTTTTGGCATAATTTTCGACATAATTCCGATACATTTTCCATACATTTCCATGTACTGTAGGGAAAGTAATAGCTCATTAATATTGACCTATTTTGAAAAAAAAGTGGTGAAAGGGGCTGTTTTATATAAGTCTTGCTTATATATGGGAGAGGAGGGATGAATTGGACATTAGCATTTATTTATTTCAACAAACCATTATATTATTCATATAGGAATCAGCAGATAGTGTTAAGTGCTGCCTTGCTATCATTGTCTCAGCAAAAATATATTTTTGGAAAAATATATTTTAGCAAAAATATATGGTTAATTTTAGTATTCTGTCCACATTTAAAATTTATATCTATAAAATTCCATACCAACTTGATATTGCCAATGAAACTTGAAAAATGGATAAAAATATAATACTCGTACATAGGCGAACATTTTTTAACCTTTCACATTTTATACATATATTTTATTTAAGGCAGTAGTAGATTTAGATGAATAGCAATTCCTTGTAGGTTGAGATCCCTTATTAGTATTTTTACCAAATATTGTAAATTTGTTTGCAATAATTATTTAAAAAAATCATTAATACACGTTCCAGCAGTATATATTGCTACTTTGCACTATTTTGAAGAATATTCAGACTAAAATAGTTGCTGCATAGAAATCAGAAATAAAAAGAAATACTTGTGCACACATGCACATTTTTGGAAAAATTGCCTTTTCTACAAAGTAATGCAAAATTCGCAGTGCCTTGTATTCATTTATTAACATTTTACAACACAGTTGAAAAGTGTTTATGACTTTATTCATTAACATTCTACAACATAGTTGAAAAGAGTTTATGACTTTGTTCATTCTGACTTTGTCTGTCTGTCTGTCCGTTAGCACGATAACTGCCGTAAAAATGACTTTATCATAATGAAATTTTAGTATGTTTTTCAGACGGTCTGTGAGACCTATGGAAATATAAATAAATAATATCACTCAATTAGTGTTGAATTAAACCCGGGTTGAAAAAATGAAATACATTGAATCCCATGGGATCTAATTTTTCAAACATTTTTTAAGCGAATTTAAATTTCACAAATTGCTTCGAAATTTTTTTAGGAAATATACAAATTATCCCATAAAATGTATAAAAAATTTCAGTAAAATATATTGGGTAGTTTTTTAAATGAAAATTATTTAATATATGGAGAAAAATAAATTCAATTGCATTCTGACTATTGCTATATCATCCAAAAAGAAAAAATAGACATATTATATAATTAATATATTTTCAAAAGTTTGATTACTTTGTCTATAAGATAGGTTTCACATCTTAAAATAAATATGGTAGATAACAATTTTTCAAATTTTTATATAAAACAAATTATTACAGTATTGTGATGAATGAAACAATTGGAAAAATGTTTATGAATGAAATTCTGCTTTTATATAGAGGCGATTTATATTTCGATGACGTCATTTGAATGAAGTTCATTTGTTTTCGATGAAGTTTTCAAATATAATAAATTATTGTAGTATTATGATAGCTTTAAAAATATTATCGCAGAATGTATCGCATTTTAGAGATGTTTAAACTAGGCAATTTATCTCTCAATGCCGTCATTTGACTGAAGCTCATTTTCTTCAATGAAGTTTTCAAATATAATAAATTAATGTAGTATTGTGATAAATTTAAAAATATTACCGAGGAATGTATCGCATTTTAGAAATGTCTATATAAAATCGCATTGAAGTTGGAAAGTGTTTCGTAATCAATGCTTTATGCATGATTGATCTTCGTTGTTGATTTTAATATAGAATACGTTGTCAAGCATAAATTTTGTCAAATTTGCATTTATATCAAATATTATTGTTGTTATCCGTGCTATACTTTTTTGAAAAATATATTTAAAATCTGGAAACTATTCTAAGAAATAGTATCTTAAAAGGAAAATTGTACAAGCGTTAACCCAAATATTATTCTGTATTGGATGTTGTTGTTTCAAACGCATGAAACGAATGAACGCATGAAAATGAAACGAATTTTATACGCATTGCAAATGAAAAAATCTGATGGGGTCAACCCATGACTTTTCCTGCAGACTCAAATTCATCGGCTCATAATTTCATTAATAATTCATTAAATTTAGTGTAATTGCACTAAATAACACGCAAAATAATGGACTCAAAATCGGCATAACAAAAATGCGAAAAAACTAAGAACCTCGAGAACGGCTTGCACAACGGTTTAATTGCACAAAATAATGCCCACAATTATTAAAAATGACATCGAATTTTACTTAATTCAATTTTCATTCTCAGTTGGTAACTGGACATTTTTTCAACGGTGAGAGAACGGCAATTCCTAGCGTAGTGGGATTGGTCTTATTCTTTTCATTGTTGAAAATTATAATACAAGCATTTAATTGATGTATTTGAACATACGTAGTATTTTATTTTAGATTTTGACGAATTTTGCGGGCCGTTTCGTAAAAAAGGCAGGTTATTTTTTTCCAAATCGTACCAAAATCTAATCAGCACCAGGGTAAATCACAAGTGACTTATATACCAAATTCTGTAACATTTGATCCATTAGTTTGTCAGCTAGAGTGGATATTGGTAATTTTCGTGGGCCATTTCGCAAAAAATGGCGGGTTCTTTTGTCCCAAATCTTACCAAAATCTAATCAGCACCAGGATCACACCCAAGTGACTTTCTTACCAAATTTTATGAAATTAGGTCCATTAGTTTTTGAGTTAGAATGGATACATACATTGCAAAGACAGACAGACAGATACATAGACAGGCACACAGACGTTATTCTAAAAATAGTTTTTTCGTATTCTAGAGGTCTCGGAACGTGTAGATCAGCCGATAACTTGAGTTGCGATTTTCGGCATGGTTTCAGTACTTTCCCAATACATTACCATGTATTACAGAGAAAGTAAAAATTAGTTATTGGAAAACTTAAGAATATTGATGATTATACTTTCCACCTGCAGGAGGTGATAATGTTAGAATATCATTCCCATTGCAGATAACATTTCTGTAACATTTTTACTTGAGTTGCGATTTTCGGTATAATTCCAATACTTTCCCTATATATTACCATGTATTGCAGGGAAAGTAAAAATCTGATGTGAGCAGCATATGACTTTCCCTGCAGACTTATATTAGTGTTATCTTTATTTTAAATAAATTTATTTCACTTTTAATTCAATTTTCGTTCTCATTCAGTAACCGGACTTATTTTCAAAGGTGGCGTAGAGAAAATACGAAAAACTAAAATAACTCGAGAACGGCTAGGTCTAGTGTAATGGGGTTGGTCTTATTCTTAATATTAAAAATCACGTATTAAACAAGCATTTAATATATATATTTGAGTATACCTAGTTCTTTAGTTTAGATTTTGAAGATTTTTGCGGGTCATTTTGCAAAAAAAGGAAGGTTATTTTTTTTCCGAATCGTACCAAAATCTAATCAGCATCAGGGTTACCCACAGGCGACTCATATACCGAATTTTGTGAAATTCGGTCCAGTAATTTTTCAGTTAGAATGGATACAAGCTTTTGCGGGCCATTTCGCAAAAAAAAGGCGGGTTTTTTTTTATCCCAAATCGTACCCAAAACTAATCAGCACCGGACTCGCTTACAACTAACTTACCTACCAAATTTTGTGAAATTCGGTCCATTTGTTTTTTAGTTATAGTGGATACAAAATCTGCCAGACAGACAGACAGACACACAGACAGACACATAGACACACACACAGACGTCACGCTAAAAATGGTTTTTTCGTATTCCAGAGGTCTCGAGACGTGTAGATCCGTCGAAAACTTGAGTTGTGATTTTCGGCATGATTCCAATACTTTCCCTATACATTACCATGTATTGCAGGGAAAGTAAAAATAGTAACACAAATATTTTATTAAAAGTTATTCATCGTAGATTGAATATAAATTTTTAGAACAAGTATTTTATGATACAATTTTAATATGGATAAAATGCTTGTCAGCAAATATTTGGGAACAAAATTATAACAATAGTTGAACAAAATGATATCTACGCGCTGCAATAAATAGACAATTATTTTTTTCAATATTATCATGCTTCCAGTAGAATTAGTGCAGAATATCATTTATGACAGAAATCCAGTGGAGAAAATGTGTTATCCAGTGAAAATGTGTTATCCAGTGAAATGTGCTATCTAGTGCAGAAAATCATTTATGACATGTTTTGGTCTTCTCAGCAACTTATGTCTGTTAACAGCATTGGCAGGAAGAAAATGTGATATATATTTTAATTATACTAATATTTCTTGTCATTAATGATTACCACTATGTCTGTTTAATAATTACTTAAAGAACTATCGGTTTATATACGAATATATTTGATATCCTTTCATACTCTGACGAAGAAGGCTCAATTTGCCTAGAAACGCATCGGTACTTTTGCACTTTTAAGCATGTTTTCACATAACGACTTCAAAACTCTTGTGATTTTCAGTAGTTGTTGGATAGAATTATTGTACATATTTGTATTTATATAAGGAAACTGAATCTATACAAGAAAAGCTATGAAAATAACATTATATTATGAAATTGTATAATGGTGAATTTCAATAACTGTGCAACATTTTACCAGTTTAATAAATTCATCATATCTGCAAAATCCAATCTATTTGAAACAATATTCATGCCGTATATTTATTTATAATTTTTCAAAATTGAAAGATAGAAACATTGGAGATAATAATTTACTTTATTAAATGGCAGTGTTTGTTATTTATGTTTCAACTTTATAAAATTATAACAATATATAGAATTAATTAACTAAACAAAAACTTTTCATTCGTTGAACAGCATGAAAAATCTGATGTGGGCAGCACATGACTTTCCCTGCAGACGTTTATATTCACGTTTTCTTTATTTAATTAAATTTATTCCACTTTTAATTCAATTTTCGTTCTCATTCGGTAACCGGACTTATTATCAAAGGTGGCGTAGAGAAAATACGAAAAACTAAAATATCTCGAGAACGGCTAGTCCTAGTGTAATGAGGTTGATCTTATTCTTTTCGTCGTTAAAAATGACGTATTAAACGAGCATTTAATGGATATATTTGAGTATACCTAGTTCTTTAGTTTAGATTTTGACGATTTTTGCGGGCCATTTTGCAAAAAAAGGCAGGTTATATTTTTTTGAATCATACCAAAATCTAATAAGCACCAGGGTAACCCACAAGTGACTCATCTACCGAATTTTGTGAAATTCGGTCCATTAGTTTTTCAGTTACAGTGGATACAAGCTTTTGCGGGTCATTTCGCAAAAAAAAGCGGGTTCTTTTATCCCGAATCGTACCCAAAACTAATCAGCACCAGAGACGCCCACAAGTGACTTACCTACCAAATTTTATGAAATTCGGTCAATTACTTGTTTAGTTAGAGTGGATACAAAATCTGCACAGACAGACACACAGACAGACACACAGACAGACACACAGACACACAGACACACACACAGACGTCATGCTAAAAATGTTTTTTCGTATTCTACAGGTCTCGAAACGTGTAGATCCGTCGAAAACTCGAGTTGTGATTTTCGGCATGATTCCAATACTTTCCCTATACATTACCATGTATTGCAGGGAAAGTAAAAAATATTCATCAAAGGTACTAAAAATTATGGTTTATATACACATTTGCAAGTGTTACGACACTTGCTAGTATGAAAAAGAAGAGTAATGAGCCATTTCAGATAAAAAGATTCACGTTCATTTAATATTTAATGAATAATATCTGGTATTTTTAAATTATGGAATAACATATTATCAACCCGGTTGCTCAATGAATAGAATGTGAGATGCCCAGTTTATGTCATAGTCATGGTTCAAATTTCAGTTGGGTAAAAATATGTACAGCTGCTTTCTATTATTTGAGAACAACGCTGTAAATGAATTAAAGAGGGACATACACATATGTTCACTCAAAACTATGATATGGGTATCACATAACTTTTCTTATATAATGCAATGAATTTACTTCTTTCATAGTTAAAAAATGATCAAAATATCCACGACATATTGTTTGTAACGTTGAATTTTAATTTGGCGCCTTTCCGGATGGCAACATATAAAGCTATTTCATACCCAATTAATTTATGTTTCACCCATCTCTAAATTAACAATTAACAACATTGATAACATCCTCAATAAGCTATATTGTCTATGTATTAAAATATTTGAAAAATTAACTCATCAATTATGAGTCATTTTCATTAATTTAGCGACATTTATGCAACTTTGATGATTTTTTTGCTCATCTGGGGCGAAGTATCGCCAAGTTGGTAATAATTTACTAAATTATTACCCAAGTTCGCCGACTGCATCACCAAGTATAAGAGACAAACGGAGAGAAGAGCATTTATTTCTTTTATACTAGAAGGTGTCCCTGTTATATGACGGAAATTAGAATTTGCAAAACATTACTTCCCATTTGGCGTCATTTTATCAATTTGATGACATTTTTGTCACTTTGGCAACATTTAAAATAGTCGCCAAATTGACGATGTTCTGCTAAATTTCTCACCCAGCGTTACGGACGGACGGGGAAATGATTTATTTTTATAGTCTACTCTTATGTTCTTTTTACGATATTGAACTTTCATCAATTAGTCGTCATTTATTTTCATCGATTTAGTGTCATTTTTATCAATTTGGCGACATTTTAATTAATAGGGCAACATTTTAAATGTCGCAAAGTTGGCGACATTCCGCCAAAATCGTGATGAACTGAGAAATACTTTGTTCTTATAGCAGATAAATGATTATTGGCGTCCAAATACAAAGATATTACCTAAAAGTTTCAAAGTATCCTTTGCCATGAATGGAGCGAGTTAGATTCAGGAGAATGATGTCACCAAATTTATCGCATGATATTGCATATGAAAAGTGAACGTATTTCACTAGTTAATATATGTTTCTATTATATGTGATATTTTGTTACATTTATTTGAGAAATGTACAATATCTCGAGAACGGTTCATTCTAGCGTTCTAACGTTTGCGTCAATCGTTTTCTAATGGAAAATTATATAACAAAATTCTATTTAAGTAAATTTATTAAAGGTTTTGATATTTGAGGATTTTTTCGTGTTCAGGGATGCTTGAAACATGCTATCCCGTCGAAAACTTGAATTTGAATTTTCAACCCCGTCACAGTACTTTCCTTATACATTATATTATGTATTTAAAGTCATAAATGAATATTCCATCCATATCACTTATAATCCAGACTTTAGAATTAAATAATTTCGCATGAAAAAAATTAGCAATTCTTTTACAACTCATATTAAAATTGCTTGATTTGATCACATTTTGCATGCTATAGAAATTAGTCTTCGTTGTAGGAATAATCAAAGTTTAGTGATCATTTAAAATAAAAATATTTATTATTAATAAAAATATTTATAAAAATATTGTTATTGTGTGCGCATAGAATTTTGATGCACAGATAATATACAATAATAAATCTGTTTTATGACGGATGCAATACTAAATATAAATGTAAAAGATCTTCAAACATCACGATTTTTATATAGGGATAAAAATGGATGCCGTATTTCATTTTGAAATTAGCCACATAATCAATTCATATAATATGGGTTTAATTATTATTTCATTTCTTATTTAAGAAACTACCTAACACAGTTTGCTGAATTTGTCTTTACACATTTTATGTGATAACTAGAATATTTCAAAAATTTTTTGAAGTAATTTGTGAATTTTAACTCCGCTTAAAAAATATCTGGAAAATTAGGTTCCTTAGGGTTTAATGTATATCATTTTTTCAACCCGGGTTAAATCTCAAAATAATTGGTGGATATTATTAATTTCCATTCCCGTATACCTACAGACCGTGTCAACAACATCATAAAATTTCATTTTGGCAAAGTCATTTTAACTGCAGTTATCGTCTGAACGGACAGACAAACAGACAGAATGCGCAGAATCATAAACACTTTACAACTATGTTGAAAAACGTGAAAAATTAAGCCATTGAAAAAGGTGTGTAATTTAACGAAATAAAAAAAATGAAATTCTTAAATTTTTATATTATTTTAGTATTTAAGCTGTCAAAGAGTTGGAAATTAACTTTCTTAAAATTTGATTCGTAATTATTCTGAGTAAGTTTTGTTGTTAATAACACTTCTTTGTGCATAAGGTAAAAAATAATCTTTATCGAAATTTGTTTCAATTAAGTACTGACGGTATTCCATGCTATACATGTACAAAATTTGCATCTCCTCGGTCTCAGCTGTCTTCTATAACATATAAAATGGATTGATTTCGCCCTATTTTGCCTGCTGCTATTAGGTAAATCAGAAATCAGGCTATGTGTTGGGTGCTGCCCTGTAGACATACTACAAGTGTGTAAAGATTCAGCTTTCCACATAAAAATGTGACTTCTTGAGTTTCTCTCAATATCTTTCAAAACCATCCATTTTCTCAGTCTCCATAGAAGAGGAATCGAAAATTCTACTCCAGTAGGTTATGTTGTTGAGACCCAGACCGTCCGACCTACCAGAAAGGTGTAAGGTAACCGTTTGGACGGCCGGGAAGTACCACTCAATTTAGACCGGAATCCAGTGGGGAAGACATCCACAGGGACCGTACCTTCCTTCCCCTACCACCAACCTCTCGGAAGGACTAACGGACCCACATGTTTAACGTGATCGTACTCCGCAGGAACATGGCGGCAGTTCTGGTAGCACTCAAAATCCAGCGCGCAAACCACCGGGCTACCGCGTCCGAAATGTGCCAACAGCACGCGGTGTACCCAGGTGGTCACCCACCCATTTATTAACCGCGTCCGATTCTGCGTGACTTCGGTGATCTAACGAGAACCGGTGTTTTCAGCACGGTAGGGTCGTTGGCCTAGTAGGCTATGTGCATTAGTCGATTCTAACAGTGGGCAGATATTCAGATCTCTAGATAACAGGTGTGCTTCTGAAGGCTTTGGAAATAATTTCCTAAATACATTATTGTTTTACTGCTGGAAGGGGAATCGAACCCCGGGCTCAGTTAGTTTCTCACTCGTGGTCGATACTATAAGTATACAACGATTCAGCATTCGAAGTAATCGGAGGATTCTAAAGGGTCTTTAACTACAAAATGATGTCAGATGATAATTATTATATTATTTATTTATTAATTGGAAAATAGCCAATATTTCCCCTTAATGTTTAATTTATTATGTATTTAAATTAATGTTAATTGTCTTTGTTCGAATATCCAATTCGCGTTTGTTAATTATTATTGATAAGACACTATTTTTTTTACATAAATTAATATTTATATACCTGGGGTAACCGTAAATTAACCAATTAGAAACATATTTTTTCAAACGATTCTAAAATTGTGTTCGCTTTGTGCATACAAATATTTATTTTTGAGTTATAAAATAGTGTTTTCACACACACACACACACAATTTCCATTCGATGCATTGCACATATACTAAGAAGTTATTGTAATTTGGCATCAAAAATTCAATTATGATTTGTTTGAATTTACACTATTATTTATTGACTTCTAGACATATTGATGTAATGTTTTCTCTTTTTCAAATAGAATTGTTTTAGCTTCTCCCTCTTCTTAACCCTGCAGATATCTTGCCCTTTGCATCTCTGCTTAAGGTGTTTGTATGGTCTTGCCCTTTGCATCTCTTCTTAAGGTCTTTGTAAGTCTCCGACGCGAGCGGCCAGTGTGTATACCAAGCCAGCGCGGATATTGGCTGGCTTTCGGAGCGATCGCCAAATGTATTACGTGACGAGCGGAGAGACATTCCTTCTCAAGGTTATTTCGGAGCAAAACACGTGATATTTCTCCTCTTCTATAACGTGGAGGAGGGTGGGCGCGGGTACAAGTGCAAAAAAATGATTCAATATACTTCGGATTTGATTAATTTAATGCATGAAAGACTTCTCATTTACGTTCAAGTCATAACTGAATACTTTGTTAAAGTTATAGCTCTAAGGCAATGGATTGATTTTTACTTTCATATATATGGGCGAAAATTTGAATTCCAGTTTTTGTCGGGAGAGCACCTTTCAAGCAACCTTGACCACGAATCAGACGTTTTTAAAGTCATGCATGTATGTGTTTGATGTGTGTGCGTACGAGTGTGTGTCGGTAAGTCTGTGGAGATGATATCTCCCGAACGAATAAAGCGATTCGAATGAAATTTAGTATAAAATAAAAATTAGAGAAAAAAAATTAGAAAAATTAGTGAGTGCGTGAGTGTGTCAGTAAATCTGTGGAGATGATATCTCACGAACGAATGAAGCGATTCGAACGAAATTTGGTACAAAATTACAATTAGGGAAAACCGGAAACCTGTTGCTTAATGTTAGAACATGTATTAGCAAAATAAGATTTCTTTTAGTAAAATGCTAAATAAAACTAACATAGTTTAAAGCTTTATTTGGAACTTGCATCTCCTTTAGGGAAAAAATAAAAATGCTGAAAATTTGGGAAACCAAAATCCAATCTTTATTTTTTTTTTTCTCTTATAATAAATTGCATATTCCACAATTACAAAAAATAGTATTTTTTAACATTGTCTTTAACACATTTGACAAGTATTTTCCATAGTTTGTTCATAAATAAATACTGTTACTGAAAGTATATATATATATCCATAAAAACTGTTATAAAAAAATTGCTAAACACAGCATATATGTATGTGAACAGTAATGTTTACTTTTGAAATATTTATTAACTGTCTCAGAAATATGGCCCATGCTTATCTAAATAAATTAAAGGTGTACAGTGATGATAATGCATTAAATAGTTTTAAGTTATATTGAATATAAAAATCAGTAATAGTATATATGGTGAAATATTTATCTTTAAATTTGTTATGCTGACAGAGTAAATATTGATGACGGATTTTATCCCCAAACATTTTAATCCAATATCTAGTTAACTTTGTTATATTTTTTGTCATTTTTCAGTCATAATTTTCCAGAATTTAAATCCAATTGAAAATATTGTGGTTTCAGTTTTTTTATAGCTTATTTCTTTGTTATAAATGATTAAAAATGAGCCTACAATATTTTCGTATTACCTATTTAATAATAATGATAATATATATATATATATGTATATATATATATATATGCTGATTTATACCTTTATTTTGTAAGTTTGTTAGAAAGTTAGGTTTTCCGAGTTACAGCTTCTCACTTTTCTTTCATTGGCTTTCAAACTTTTTTTATTATATATATATATATATATATATATATATATATATATATATATATATATATATATATATATATATATATATATATATATATATATATATTCACAAAAAAAATCCATAAATGTCAAATTAATGAGATCCTACATTCTACGGTATAAATATAATATATTACTAATTTGAATGAACGATTACACATACGTGACTTGCTGCGGCGCGGTAGCCGAGTGGTTAGCGCATGGGAATTGCACTCGGTAGGCCCGGGTTCGATTCCCGTCACTACCAAAACTGCTGCCGTGTTCACGCGATATACGATCACGTTAAACATGTGAGTCCGTAAGTCCTTCCGAGAGGTTGGTGGTAGGGAAGGAGGGTACGGTCCCTGTGGATGCCTCCTCCCCTGGGTTTTGGTCTAAATTGGGTGGCACTTTCTGGCTATCCAAACAGTTACCTTACACCTTTCTGGTGGGTCGGATGGTCTGGGTCTCAACAACAACAACATACGTAACTTGCTGGAAATGTAATTAGCCAGAGAATTTTAAAATGTAAAGTGCATTTAATTTTAACATTTGTTTACCATATTTAAATTAGGAAATATTTTTATTTATTTTCTAATAACATTTAAAATTATTTTATTTAATAATAAAATATATAAAATTAAAACAATTTAAAAGTATAAATTCATTAAAATTTTTTTAACTAAGGCTCTGCAGCATATTCCGTTTAGGCATTAACATATTTTCTAGCAAATTAAATTTCCAGACAGACACTTTGTTAAATTGCTCACCAAAATTTAGACTATTACTTTTGTTTGCAACCTGCATTATTAATTTTTTGGATGGGGTAAGTTTTTATCTATGTTTTGTGCAAGAATGTGTTTTCGTTTTACCCTTGTACCTTGAGGTCACTCAATATCTCTTAAATCAAGAGTATTAATTTCCCCAAAATGATAGGAATTATCAAATAAATTAAACTTCATTTTTCAAGAATATTCATCAATTTGATATCATTTTTATTAATTTAATGTCATTTTAGCCAATTTGGAAACATTTTAAATAAAATGTCAAGTTGACGATATTTTGTTAATTTATCGACAAGCATTACAGACAGACAGACAAACTAATAAATTACATTTGACGAATTGTTTGATGTCAAAATACAAAATTATTGTGAAACAGTGTCTCGTGAATAAAACCTACCAGAATGATGCTAACACCGTTGTCACATAATATTGTACATGGAATGGAAACATATTACGGTAGTTAGTACTGTTTTAATTTCATGTATTTTCTAAAATTTATTTGAAAAACGTACAATATATCAAGAATGGTTCATGCTATTATCCCAAAGTTTATGTCATTCATTTTCTAATAAAAAATTAAATAAAAAATGATATTTTATGTAACAATATTAAAGGTTCTGATTTTTTATGATGTTTTTCAAAATTTCATTCGAAAGTTTGGAGCTGGTTTCCAAATATTCGATTGCTTATAAAATCAATAGTCTTCCAGTATTCACTGATTGTAATAATCGAATTTTTTTTGTTTGAAACGTTCCATCCGTTCGCTAGATATCGCATCTACTGACTCAAGGACGCACACACTAATATACATGCACACACACTAATACACATACACACACTAATATACATGCACACACACTAATACACATACACACACTAATATACATGCACATACTACATACATTAATATACATGCACACACAGATATCACTTTAAAAACATTCGATTCGATTTCAGGGATGTTTGAAACAAGCTCTACCGTCGAAAACACAAAGCAGAATTCGAGTTTTCAACCTCGTCATAATACTTTCCCTATACATTATATCAGTATTTTTCAAATTCATTTTGTCACGAAACCCTTTTGAAATTTAATTTGATGGTGGAACCCCAAAATAAGAAATATCACCTGTTGTCCAAATTATGCATCAAAATTTTACACGTTTTTAAATTTAAGACAATTTGCATGAAACTATCACGTCGCGGAATCCCAAGGGTTCCGAAAAACTTTGAAAAGTCTACCTTGAAATACGATGCATTATATTAGGTATGTCAGAAAAGTAATATTTATTGCTCCCACAAACCGAAAATGTCAAGCAAATTTCCTTAAAATGTCACAAATTTTGCATTTTTAAAATGACAAATATTCCCTCCTTTTAAATAATCTTCAATTTTCGTCACTGATTGTTGTACAATATAAGTATTGAACAACATACGGATCCTACGAATATATTTACTCCAAAATCTCGCATATAAACGTTTTATTCAAATAATAAATTATATATGTGGGTGGAACATTTCTTACACTCATTGCAAACAATCTGCGTGCAGTACAAAAAGTTCTTAAATACATGTATTTTCATAGTATTACTTTAAAACCAAAATGTGCATAAAACATGATTTAAATAATGGGATACAAATGTATCTAATCTGTCTCCGTGAACAATATCGCGGATTAAAAACAATCGTCTTTCTCTCCGCTTGAGGAATTCCGCTTCTCTCCGCTTGCAGGAGTTGCAAAAATAGTGTACCAGAACTGGCGATAAAACGACGTTTGGCGTGTGATGTGAGAGAAACTTTCTGAATTGGTATACCTTTGGGCTTATCGCGTCTCCGACGGCGTATCCGCCTGCGGAGAATATTTTGTCTAGCTCAAACCCATGTGTTATCAAACAGGTACTGGTCATTTTTTGCTAAATAATAAATTTCTATTAGTTATACTAATAAATATCTATTAATTAATTTGGCAACATTTAAAAAGTCTACAAGTTGGTGACATTCCGCCAAATGGGTTGCCAAAATCTTGCCAAGCGTTATAGACGGAGAAATAAGTTATTCTTATAGTAGACTAGCAGCATACCCGTTCTTCGTACGGAGTATATAATATAAATAAACTTAAAATTCACAATCATGTGCAAATTCCTATAGTATACTTAATGGCATTTTTAATCAAAATATTCTGTTAAAATATTTAACATAATGCTCCTAAAAAGAAGTTAAGGAATGGCTGTTCTCGTTATTCAAAATTATCTTCACGGGTAGATCTGAAGAATAAAATATCCTCGCCTTTTTCGTAAGCAAATTTATAAAAAGTATGGAATTGAATCAATATATGCAAAATAATAGCGTATTGTATGGGACCCGTACCACTTATATACGCGAATATTAGAAGATATAACCTGTATTACTAGATTACATATATAAATTGAAAATATCAATAAATCCGTAAACTTTAAACCAGTAGGCAGTAACTAATTCCAATATGTGCCCAAATGAAAGTGCTAAAATTATATGGAAAGATAAACCCGTACTACTTATAATGTCATAGATTAGAAGATGTGTCCTAGTGTTAGTAAAAGACTACCCGTATTATATTTAGTTTGAAAAATTTTTGCCAATATATAACAGATTACTTAATAAATTAAAAATATCAATAATACCCATGATCTTCATACCGGAAGGCTTGATTCCAATATATTTCAATATACATGTACTACTTATATTCTCTTACATTAGAAGATATACCCGTGTATTTGTAGAAGATTACTCGTACAACGTACAATATATGAGTTTGAACAATTTTTGCCGCAATAAAATAATGCCATAAGAAATTGAAAATATCAATAATCTCTGAATCAATAATCCCCGAAAACATCAATAATAATAATGTTTAAACATGAAGATCGTAATTGATATTATCCAGACAAAAATACGATGGCAATGAAATTTATTTTATATACATATCTTCATCATTAAAATCGGAAAAGATTTAATAAAAATATTCTTCCTCATAAACACATTAAATTTAAATCCGTTGTTAAGCGACATGTTATGATTTGCTTCAAATAAATTGGTAGTCAAAATATCGTCTGAATATCTCTAATGAAGGTTTGGCGACATTTTAAAAAATCGCCAAATTTATCGCCAAGTGGGACTGTAGAACTGACAGTCCCACTTGGCGATAAATTGACGAACCATCATCAAAATATTATCCCCTAAAAAAACACGATTTCGTTTATTTAGGGCAATTTATCAATTTCAAAATATTTTTATGGATTTATAAATATTTTTATCAATTTTGTGACATTTTAAAAATTCGCTAAATGGGTTACTAAGTAGGGCGGTTGGACTGACAGACAAATACTAACGAAACACCATTTCAGTACTTTCTTTTAACAAAACAAAATAAAATTCATTGATTTACGTCATTTTTATCAATTTGGGGACATTTCAATCAATTTGGCAACTTTTAAGAAATTTGCCAAGTTAGCGATATTCAGCCAAATTCGTAGCTCTAATTTCGCAGATCTGAATAAAATATCGCGATCCAGTTTGTATATACTAAATGAAAACACTAAAATATTATTAAAATATATACCCATTCTACTATTTTTCTGTTTAAACAATTTGATAAATGAATTTATTGGGTAAACAGAATATGAGTTTATTAGCTAAACACAATATATAAGCTTAAAACCTCTTTGCTAAAATACATGAAAGTGATGTATGCAGTTCGCAATTAATATAATTAAAAAAAAATCAAACCGTTCATTTATAAGATATATTTTAATATCCATTTATTTATTATTCAAATCGAAAAAATAATCATTAACAAACACATTTAATTCCATTCCTTTGCCGAGCAACATGATATAAGATAGACTCTTCCTCATAAAATGCGAAATTAAATAACCATTTTAATTTCTTTATACTTCTATAATCGTTGAGTAAAAGCTTGTGAAATATAAAACATGGAGGTAGATTTTTCCATTTAAATTCATGTTTCAAACAATTCATGCTTTCAGATAGTGACTATTTAATGCAAAAATCCTGCATCAAACTCAAAAATAAAGTTTTAATTCCCTTTGACGCTTTAAACAAACGATTTTCATCCTTTCCGTTTGGATAAACCACGGAGTTGGAGAGTAGAACTCTTTTAAAAAAAGTTCCGTTTTTCATTAATATCTCGACAACCCTTGGTCTTAGAAACTCGAAACTTGGGCAAAATTTATGGGGGGTTATTTTAAGGCCACCCACAAAATTTGATTAAATTTGGTTCAGCCGTTCTCTCGTGATGATGAGACAAACGAAAGTTTCGTTTTTTACTAATATCTCGAGAACCACTGGTCGTAGAAATTCCAACCATAGACTAAATTTTAAGTGAGGCTATTTTTAGGCTACCCACAAAATTTCATCAAATTCGGTTCAGGCGTTCTGCCGTGATGATGGGACAAACAGACAGACAGACAGACAGATTTTCAATTTTATTTATATAGACTAGCAGCATACCCGTTCTTCGTACGGAGAAAGAAATTTATAATTCGCAATCATGTGAAAATTCTGTTAAAATTTTAAATTTATTGCTTATAAAGAGAAGTTTAAGAATATCTGTTCCCACTATGCAGAATTATCTTCACGGGCAGATCTGAAGAATAAAACATCCTGACCCCTTTTGTAAGCAAATTTACAAAAAAAAAGGAATTGAATCATTATATGCAACCCTGTACTACTTATATTGTCGTAGATTAGAAGATATGCCAGTGTGTTAGTAGAAGATTACCCGTATTACAATATGAGTCTCAAAAATATTTACCAGAATAAAGGAGATGCCGTAATAAATTGAAAATATCAATAATCTCCGTACTACTTATATTCTCGTAGGTTAGAAGATATACCCGTGCATTCCTAGAAGATTACTCGTACAACGTACAATATGCGTGTGTCAGCAATTTTTGCCGCAATAAAACAATGGCGTAATAACTTAAAAATATCAATAATCCCTGAATCGATAATTCCGGAAAATATCAATAATAATAATGTTTAAACCTGAAGAGTATAATTGATATTATCCAGTTCAAAATGAAATGGCAATGAAATTTATTTTATATACATATCTTCATTATTCAAATCGGAAAGGATTTAATAAAAATCTTCTGCCGCATAAACACATTGGATTTAAATCCGTTGCTAAGCGACATGATATCATTTGCTTCAAATAAATTGGTAGAAAAAATATCGTCTAAATAGTTATATTTCTATGGAACATTTGGCGACAGTTTCGTCAAATTAGCGACATTTTAAAAAATCGCCAAATTTATCGCCAAGTGGGACTGTAGAACTGACAGTTCCACTTTGCGACAAATTGACGAAATATCATCACAATACTATCCCCTAACAAAAAACAATTAATATTATTTATGTAGCGCAATTTTATCAATTTCAAGATATTTTTATAGATTTGAAAACATTTTTATCAATTTGGTGGCATTTTAAAAATTCGCTAAATGTATTACTAAGTAGGATGCTTGGTCTGACAGATCAATGCTAACCAAACATCATTTCAGTACTCTCTTCTAACAAAACAAAAAAAAATTTCATTGATATGTAGAAGACCCAAGCCACACGACCAACCCGAAGGTTTATGGCAGCTGTTTGTGTGTCGTTTATATCAATTTGGCGACATTTCCGTCAATTTGGCAAAGTTTAAGAAAAGTTGTCAAATTAGCGATATCCCTCCAAATTCGTAGCTTTGAATTTGCAGATCTGAATGAAACATTCTTATCCCGTTTCAATATACTAAATGAAAACACTACAATTGTATTAGAAGATATACCCGCTCTACTCTTTTTCTGTTTCAACAATCGGCTATATGAATTTATTGGCTAAACACAATATATGAGTTTAGTAGCTAAATACGATATAAGCTTGAAAACGCTTTGCCAAAATAAATGAAATTGATGTACGCAGTCAGCAATTAATATAATTAAAAGAAAAATCAAACCGTCCATTCATAAGATATACTTTTATATCCATTTATCCATTTATTTATTATTTAAATCGAAAGAAAATAATAAAAACATTAACAAACACATTTAATTTAATTGCGATGCCGAGCAACATGATATATCCTCCTAAAATGTTAAAATTTATTAACCACTAACAGCACACCCGTTATTCGTACGGAGTGTATAATTTAAAGAAACTTAAAGTTCGCAATCATGTGCAAATTCTGTTAAAATATTAAATTTATTGCTCCTAATGAGAAGTTTAAGAATATATGTTCTCACTATGAAAAATTATCTTCACGATCAGATCTGAAGAATAAAACATCCTGCCCCCTTTTGTAAGCAAATTTACAGAAGAAAAAATAGGAATTGAATGAATATATGCAACCCCGTACTAATTATATTGTCGCAGATCAGAAAATATGCCAATGTGTTAGTAGAAGATTACCCGTATTACAATATGCGTCTCAAAAATATTTGCCAAAATAAAAGAGATGACGTAATAAATTGAAAACATCAATAATATCCGTACTCTTTATACCAGAAGGTCGTAATTGATTCCAATATATGCCAATATATATCAAAACATATGTCAATATACCTGTACTACTTATATTCTCGTAGATTAAAAGATATACACGTGTATTTGTAGAAGATTCGTACAACATACAATATATGAGTTTAAACAATTTTTGTCATAATAAAATAATTGCATAATAACTTGAAAATATCAATAATCCTTGAATCAATAATCCCCGAAAATATAAATAATAATAATTTTTAAACCTGAAGACCGTAATTGATATTATCCAGTCAAAAATGCTATAAGAAAAATCAAATCGTTCTTTTCTAAAATATATTTTAATATCCATTTATTTATTATTCAAATCGAAAAAATAATTATTAAAATTAACAGACAGATTTAATTTAATTGCGTTTCTGAGTAACATGATATAAGATAGAATCTTATAACATGTTAAATATGTCATGTCTTATAACATAAACTGCGAAATTAAATAACGATTTTGATTTCTCTATACTTCTCATTGTTCCGTAAAAGCTTGTTTTAAATAAACAATGAACCATGGAGATAGATTTCCCCTTTAAATCATGTTTCAAACAATTCATGTTTTCAGAAAGTGACTAATTAACGCAAAAAATCTCCCATCAAACTCAGAGATTAAATTTTAATTCACTTTCAAACGATTTTCAAGCTTTTCGTTTGGATAAACCACGGAGTTAGGGAGTAGAACTCCTAGGAAAAAGTTCCGTTTTTCATTAATATCTCGACAACCCCAGGTCTCAGAAACTCGAAACTTGGACAAAATTTATGGGAGGATATTTCAAGGCTATTCACCAAATTTCATTAAATTCGGTTCAGCCGTTTTTCCGTGATGATGAGAAAAACGAAAATTTCGTTTTTTACTAATATCTCGAGAACCACTGGTCGTAGAAACTCAAAACACGGATATAATTTTAAGTGGGGCTATTTCTGGGCTACCCACAAAATTTCATCAAATTCGGTTCAGCCGTTCTCCCGTGATGGTGTGACAAACAGACAGACAGACAGACAGACAGACAGACAGACAGACAGACAGATTTTCATTTTTATTTATATAGATAAATGACTATTGGCGTTCAAATACAAAAGTATTACTCAAAGTATCTTTTCTCATGAATGTAACCAGCTAGATGCACCAGAATTATGTCACCCAAATTATCGCATGATATTACATATGAAACGTGAACATGTTTCTCAACAGTTACTATTTTTTAATTTATGGGAATTTTTGATAAATTTATTTGAAATATGTGCAATATCTCGAGAACGATTCATGCTAGCGTTCTGAAGTTTATGCCAATCGTTTTCTACGGAAAAATTACATAAGAAATGTCTATTTAGCCAAAATGTTAATTTTACACTAACTGTTTGATTCTTAAACTCAAATTTCTCAGTGTATAAAGGTACACCATGAACCCAGTCATTTTCGGTTGGTCTCAAATTGACAGTGTTAGCTAGCCTGGCAGTCCTCTGTCTTTCCCCAGCATTGATTTCTATTTGACGCTGTTTTGTTGAACTGTCATTTAAATATATTCTCTCATGCCTATATTGGGTAGCAGTTAACGTGTGGATAATTTTCATCATCACTTATTCTAGTTTCCTTTTTAACACTTTACAACAAAGTTGAAAAGTGTTTATGACTTTGTTCATTCTGTCTGTCTGTCTGTCTGTCTGTCTGTCTGTCTGTCTGTCCGTTAGCACGATAACTGCCGTAAAAATGAGTTTATCAAAATGAAATTTTAGTATGTTGTTCAGACGGTCTGTAGGACCTATGGGAATATAAATAAATAATATCAATTTATATAGGGAAAAAAACAAATTCAATTAAATTCTGACTTTGGGATATCTTCCAGAAAGAAAAGAGAGAGATATTATATAATAAATATCTCTCCATTTGTTTAAACGTTTTGCATATGGGAGTGGCTTCATATTTTAAAATAAATTTGGTAGATAACAATTTTTCATTTTTTTTAAATTTTATATAACTCTTCATGATAAATTTAATTGATGGCATTTTAAATGCATTTTCCTACGTCCTAGAGAGTTAAAATTTGGTACACAGCTTAAATTTGTTGAACATTTTATTCGACAAAAATTTGATGGATCTTTAAATATAGATCATACATTTTTTTCGAAATGGCCTGAAAATAATCCCCGTTCACTTCTATAAATCATTGGTGTAATATTGTTAAAAATTCTGATGTGGACAGCACATGTCTTTCTCTGCAGACTCATATTCGTTCTCTTTATTTATTCAATGATAATTTGAGTTTATCTGCACAACATAAGTATTTTAAATGACATTGAATTTACACGTTAAACTTAAATTTGGTTCTCATTTGATAGCTGGACTTATTGTCAAAGATGGCGTAGCGAAAACGCGAAAAAACTAGAATATCTCAAGAACGGCTAGTCCTAGAGTAATGGGGTTAGTCTTATTCTTTTTGTTGTCAAAAATCACATATAAAATAGGAATTTAATTGATATAATTGAGCACACGTAGTCTTTTATTTTTATATATAACGATTTTTGCTGGCCATTTCGCAAAAATAGCCCGTTCCTTTTTCCCGAATCGTAGTAGAATAATCTACAAATGATTTATATACATAATTTCGTTAAATTTGGTATATAAATCACTTGTAGATTATTGAAATATTATACTCCAAATTTTGTTAAATTTGGTTCATTAGTTTTTAGCTAGAGTGGATAAAGGCAATTTCTGCGGCCATTTCGCAAAGAAGGCAGATTCTTTTATTACGAATCGTACTATAATCTAATGAACATCAGGATTTCCCACAAAACTCATACCTACCAAATTGTATGAAATTCGGTCCATTAGTTTTTCAATTAGAGTGGATGTAATATCCACACAGACACACAGAAACATACACAGATACACCCTTACACACACAGACGTCTTCCTAAAAGTAGTTTTTTCGTATTCTAGAAGTCCCAAAACGTGAAGATCCTTTGAAAATTCGAGTTCCGATCTTCGGCACGATTCCAATACTTTAAGTACATACACATACACATATATATTATCTGTGTATTATCTGTGTATCTAAATTCCGTGCCTATGCAATTACAATAGTTGTGATTTTAAATGATCACTAAACTTTTATTATTTCTTCAAGGAAGCTTAATTTTAATATATGCAGAATGCAAATATCTCAAGCGATTGTAAGATGAATTACATAAGAACTGCTGAATTTTTTTCACACAAAATTATTTAGCTCTGGAGTCTGGAATACAAGTTATATGAATGAAATATTCATTGATTTTGCATAAAGAATCAGATGATTTATATTTCGATACAGTTTTAAATATTTAAGTATAATAAATTACTGTAGTACTGTGATAATGTAAAAGATATTACCACTGAATGAATCACATTTTAGAAATTTTTAAATGAAATTACATTTCAGTTGGAAAGTGTTTCATAATCAATGCTTATGCATGATTGATCTTTCTTGTTTTTAAATGGAATTGTTTTAGCTTCTCCCTGTTCTTAGCCCTGCAAATATTCTGCCCTTTGCATCTCTGCTTGAGGTGTTTTTATGGTATTTCAAATCTCCGAGGGCGTATCCGGCTGCGGTGAATATTTTGACTTGCTGAAATCCATGTGTTATCTAAAAGGTGCAGGTCATTTTTTTCTAAATAATATATTTTTATTAGTTATACTGCCAAAGCTGGGTGAAAATATGTTTGCTCAATTTCTCGGCGACATTTTGGTTTTATTGTCTCGAATTTAAAGCTGTGTCTGTGATATCTGTTTCTATTTATGTTCTTTGCTACCCATTTTTTTTCAAATAAATTTTAGAAATAACGTGCCAGTACTGTTTTTAAGTCTGTGCTATGTTCATACTTTATTTATAAACTGAAAAAATGCACTGCGCGATCCGACTTACTAGTACGCAAACAGAATAACATAAGAAAGTAATTTAAAAACAGTTTATTCTTTTTCACGGATTTCCCAAATGTTTAGATTTATTAAAATGTACTGTTGAGGTTCTGGAATGTCTGAAATGTATGTTCCGGACATATTACTCCCCTTTCTCATATACATATTTTGTATACATAGGAAAAAAAATTGACAAAATTTCTTAAACTTATAATTTTATTCCAAACTGCAAATCGCTTCGAAGATTTATTTCCGTTTATATGTTTTTATAAATATTTTATTTACGTTTCAGTAAGCGAAAAGTTAAAAAATGTGCGGTGACATTCATCATAATTGAATGCATGAAATTCATTAAATATTTATATATGAAATCTGGAAGATCATATTGTACTCGCTGTTGCGTCTTGTATCTGTTTAAATTTTATAAATATTAATTTATAAATGATTCATTACCATATATATATCACATGCCTAGAAAATTCCCTTGGAGATTTTTCTAACAAATAAGTTAAATGCATGCAAAAATTAATTTTTGATCTATACCATTATGAATGGGAGATTTCTTTGGAACGAGACAATAATTGCTGTTTCAAGAGATTGTATGATCTATGCATACTGTGAGGAGAAATAAAATTTAGTTTGTTATGTATAATTTTTTTGCATGCAAAATATTGATCATTAATATATGTATAATGTTACAAAAGTAATTCAGGAAGAGTTTGAGAAGACATTGAAATTTACATCTTACTGACCCCTGCGTTCCACTCATTTCTTATTATACAGATTCAGTATTAGCTCTTTTAGTTTAATTTTAATTATATACATACATATATATATATTATATATATATATATATATATATATATATATATATATATATATATATATATATATATATATATATATATATATATATATATATATATATAATGTACATAATGTTTTGTAACTAAAACAACTGCGTATTAGTCAAATCTGATGAAGAGCATTCGGAATATGTTTAGTTACACTAACAAACTCTGGCAAAAATTAGAATTATTTTAAACACAAAAAAAATTGTTAAATGTAAACAATTGTAAACATTTATTACGACGTATGAAATTCGTACAAGACACTTATTTGCTTTAACAACATTAAATTTTGGGTACATGTATGGTTTTGTTAACAGTTAAATCATCGAAATTTAGGAACGCGTCAGCATTCAGCGCCAATTAATGAAAATGAAACGCGAATAAAATGTGAATAAAAATGTGTGAGCGCTACTAAGCGTATATATACTTCACGCCACAAGATGGGTTTTTCAGTTCCCCGTATTTCGGCCGCAATTAAAGCTAGAGGAATAATATTTTTATAGTTATCTTGGGGCAAGACTAGACATGAAATTGGAAAGAAAAATCAAATGAGGAGAATGCAAATAGAAAAATACTATTGAAAATCGTCTTTATGAATGTAGCATTTCTCGAACTTCTTTTCGCCGTGTTTTTATGTTGACGGGCCTACAGTCCAAACCAGCTAACATATTATAATGATATTTTTTTTTATCTTTTATCCTTATTATCCAAGGGAGTGTCATTTAAAAATAAATTTTAATTTTATTTTATTCTTCAGAAAAGTAGGTTATTTGGATTTGGCTATAAAAAATAACCTACCAACGAAATTTAAACTTGAAATCATAGAGTTGGATATTTTTTAACCTCCAAATGAAGGTCTATTTTACTATCACCAATAATGTTTGTGTAGGATAAATTACAATTTTGCCTCTGGGCCGATTAAATAATAACCTTATATCTTCCGATAAGTCGTAACATTAACATACTGCGTTGCATATAAGACAGTACACATATGCTACGAGATAAGGTTGGCTCTGAAAAGAAAACCGCCTTACTCCAGGCTTGGATATTTCACAATCGAATGTCGCACTGAAAATCCATACAGGTACAATGTATGTGTGAAGCACACACTGAAAAAAGTGTTATTTTCCTAAAAATTCATTTCTTTTATTTAGATATTTAGATATATAAATATATATTGAATAGGATAAGTTGGGCAACATAGTAAAACACAAATTAAATAATAATAATTTATAATTTATTTATGCTTAACAGGTTACTACATTATTATTTTATTTATACCTAAATATGTTGCTGCATTACTATTTTATTTGTTCTTAAATACGTCGCTGTATTAATTTTAAATATGTGCTTAAATACGTTAAAGCATTATTTTGATTACTTTCCTTATACACAATAATGTATAAGGAAAGTATTGTGACGGGGTCACACAATTCGAATTCGAGTTTTTTATACGGGAGAGCACGTTTCCAGCATCCCTGTTCACGAATCGAACATTTTTGAACTGATGTCTGTGTATGTGTGTGTGTGTGAAAGTATTTGTTTGTGTGTGTGTGTGTGTCAGTGAGACTGTGGAGACGATAACTGACGAATGAATGGACCGATTCGAACGAAATTTGGTACAAAGATTACAATCTGGAAACACTAGAAGCCTATTGTTTTTACATGCAATCAAATGTTCAGATCTCCCCTAAATTTTCGAGTAAAATTTTGAAAAAAATCGTCAAAAAATCGAAATCTCTAATAAAGTTACGCAAATAGACATTTCTTATGCAGTTTTTCATTAGAAAACGATTGACATAAATTTTTGAACGCTAACATAAACCGTTTTCGAGATATTGGCGCAGAGATAAAAATGACCTTAAATCAATGAAAATGCCGATTAATTGACGAAAATTCAATATCTTGTAAAGAGTATAATAATCTACTACAAGAATAACCTATTTTTCCGTCCGTAACGTTTGGAGAAAAATTTGGTGACAAATTTTTCGGAATATCTCCAACATGGTGACTTTTTAAATGTTGCCAAATTGATGAAATTGTCTCCTAATTGATAAATATTCGCTGAAAGTTCAATATCTTGGAAAGAGCATAAGAGTAAACAATAAGAATAAACCAGTTCTCTGTCCGTCTGTTCTTAACGCTTGGCGATAAATTTACCGAAACGTCGCCAACTTGGCGATTATTTTGAATGTTGCCAAAGTGACAAAAATGTCGCCAAATTGATAAAAATAACGAAAAATGGGAAGTAATGCCTCGCAAATACTGATTTCCGTCATGTGACGTGCATATCTTCTAGTGTATAAGAAATGTTCATCTCTCTGTTTGTCTATAACACTTGGTGATGCATTTGGCGAACTTGGTAATAATCTAGCAAAGTACCACTAACTTGGCGGTATTTCGCCCTAGATTGACGAAAATATCGTCAAAATTGCAAAACTGACTCTAAATTAATGAAAATGACGCTTAATTGATGAACTAATTATTAAAATATTTTAATATGTGGACTATATCGCTCATTGAATATGATAACAATATTGATAATTATTTATTTAGAGTTACGCGAAATATAAGTTAATTGGGTACTTTAAAATAGTTTTACATGTTGCCATCCGGAAAATCGCCAAATGCACGATAAATACATTGTACCGTGAATCTTATACATTATTTTTGACTGTAAAAGGAGTAGATTCATTGCATTATATGAGGAAAGTCATGTTCTGCCCACATGAGATTTTTTAAATTTTGTAATGAGTCACGTATCTTTTCATATAATATGAGTGCAATTATTATTTTTATTTAGAAAGCTTTCAAACATAGTTTGCTGAATTTTTTTTACATATTTATATGATAATTGGTATATTTCCTAAAATTTTCGAAGCAATTTGTAAATTTTTAAATAACCTTAAGGGTTCAATATATTTCACTTTTTCAACCCGGGTTAAATCCGAACTGGGAGTGATATTATTCCTTTCAATCCCAATCATCCGACAGACAGTCTCAGCAACATACTAAAATGCAATTTTAATAAAATTAATTCTGCGAACGTTATCGTGGGAACGAACAGACTTATCAAAGTTATAAATAGTTTTCTACTATGTTGGAAAGAATATAACGCGTATCTTCGTAAACAAAAGAAAAACGATATTCAACTTAAATTCGAAACAGCTCCATGTTGTACGAGTATTTTTAACTTATTTGTGCGTAAATATAGTTAACGTTATTAATTCTAAAGCCCCAGTATGTTTTCTTGCTTATTTCAACGTGCTGTAACTTTTTATTTATAACAGCGTTCTCGATAGAAGTTTATATGGCAGTCGCATATTGCGTAAGCGAAAATATTTTTTATATTGTATAATTTTTAAAAATATTAGCGGTTTCTATTTAATGTCCCCATAACTAAGTATAATTCATTTTATTACTTTACACATAGAATAATGCGTATAAGGAAAATACGGTGACAGGAAATTCGAATTCGAGTTTTTGACGGAAGTGTACGTATTAAACAACGCTGAACTCGAATCGATTCTGTATGCATGCGTGCATGTGAGTGTGTGTGTGAAGACGATATTTCACGAACAATTCGAACGTTTCGAATGAAATTTGGTGCAAAAATTATAATTAACAATACTGGATGCCTACTCATTATAAATACAATAGAATGTTCGAAACGCCGCAATATTTTCGAACTAAATTTTAAAAAAAATCATCAAAAAATTAAATTTTTAATAATGATTTCTAAATTAAATAATCACTTCCTATAACATTTTTCATTAGAAAACGAGAAATATAAAAAAATAAAAAAATTGAATCAACAATATTGTAAAATATGTTCACTTTTCATATGTAATATTATATAATAAATTTGTTAACATCATTCTCATGGATCAAGTTCATTCCATTTACTAGAGAAGATATTTTGTGTAATTGTTTTGTATTTTGACGCTTAACAATTCGATATCTGTCATTTATATATAAGAATTAACTGCGCTTCTCAACGTTTGTATGTAACGTTTGGCAATACATTTCGTGAACATGGCGACTCGTTTTTAACAACATATGACCAACTTCGCGATATTTTAACCTAGATTGGTGAAAATATCCGAAAGAAAAATACAAAAATGGCTCTAAATTTAACGAAAATAACGCCAAATTGCTGAATAATTTATTGTTATATTTTAATATATGAACTGCATTGCTTTTTGCTGATGCTATCAACATTAATATTTGTCAGTTTAGAATTGTGTGAAATATAAATAATTGGAAACTTCGAAATAGTTTTACCTGCTATCATCCGTAGTAGCGTCAAATGCACAACAAAACATCATAAACACCGTGCCGTATACCTAATACATCGCTTTTCCATTGTGAAAGAAGGGAATTCATTGAACTATATTGATAAAGTCATGTGCTGCACACATAAAATTTTATATTAGCAGTCCCATGTTCCATGGGGCGATAGAAAACTTAGTCTGCTTAAGGCTTTCGGAATGACGGTCGTTAAATAAAACCCATGTTTTTTTGTGTTATAAATAAAATGAAATGAAAATTTAGACTTGATATGACAGCATTTCTGCCAATACGAAAAGTGCAAAGAAAAGTTATTTAATTTTTTGAAATTATCCCTGGCCACTTGTTTCACTTTTTGAAATAGGAATTCGGATTGATAATATATACACACCACCTCCCTTTCATATTTATTGAAAACGAAAGCTATTTTAATACCTCAAGAGAAATAAATTTGAGAAATGGGAGTGGCCAAAAAAACTATTAATACATTTTGATCTGGCTGCTTATAATAAAATCTTGTCGATATTTTAAAAATGATGTTTTTTTATAATTGAACGTAATTAGAGTGAGACACCGCAGTAGTAATGTTACGGGGAATGCACTCGGTCGCCCCCAGTTCAATTCCAGACTCTGCCTAAACTATCATCGTGTTCCTACTGAGCAAGGGCACATTAAATATAGGTGTCCATAAGTTCTTCCAAGAGGTTAATGATAGGGAAGAAAGGTACGGTCCCTGTGGATGCCGCCCCCTCTGGGTTCCAGTATAAATTCCATGTGTCTCCTTATCCTATTCATGAAAAAAGATACTCTGAGATAGCCCAGTGGGTAAGGTACGGGAATTGCACTCGATGACCCGAGTTCAATTCCAGGCTTTGCCCAAACTATCACAGTGTTCACGTAAGGCACGCTAAATATGGGGTCAGTAAGGGCACGCTAAATATGGGAGTCCGGAAGTCTTTCCGAGAAATTGGTGGTAAGGAAGAAGGGCACAGTCCCTGTGGATGCCGCCCCTATTGGGTTCCGGTCTTAATTAAGTGGTACTCTCAAGGCTGCCAAACCAATAAACCTTGCACCTTCTGGTAGATCGGACAGTTTGGATCAAACAAACAAACGAACAATTGAACATAATTGTAATAGGATTTCTAATAGAATTGTATGGGCCCCAAATTACTCAAAACTCATTTAAGATTATATTTGCTTTTCAGTTCAGAATGTTTCGAATATTTGTCAAGTTCAAAAGTGACGGTATGAATGAATAATGGTTATTTTAAAAATTATACAAAGTACTAATGAGGTAAAGAAAGTGGACCTTTCACTAAATACGACGCGTATAATTTGCCTGCTTTAAGTATGGTAAAATAGGACCTGGCTATATATCCTATCAAATGCCAGGGGGAAATAAAAATTATATTCATAAAATAAACATAGATAAAGTTGGTATTTCTCACTCCAATGTCATAATTTGAATTTAATTCGTTCACTACTAAATTTCAGGTACTGCGAGCTTCAGCGAGCATGGGACATATACGCGATCATGTGCACCGTCTGAATTGAAAGGGGGCTGGTGAATGTCAGTTATCTCTGAGGCTGTCAGTTAACTATAGGGTTGGTGAATGTCAGTTATCTCTGAGGCTGTCAGTTAACTGTAGGGTTGGTGAATGTCAGTTAACAAGGAACTGTACCCAAAGGACGCATTATGGTGTTATTACACAGGGCAATTTTAATTGCCGAACTTTGGCAATTCCGCCCGTCAATCATACTTTAGGGCCCTCCTTTTTAACAGACCCATTATCTTTAATACCGCCAATTCCATTCCAGAAAGCATTCTTTGGTGTGTTTTTCGTATAATATGAATCTTTTACATCCCAAAGGTGTCTGTAATTTGTTAAAAGTTCTATTATTATTTTTTCATCTTCAGACTTCAGGAATTCCTCCCGACAATGATACTTTAGGCCCCTCTTTTCTAACACGCCCCTCCTTTCTAATGTCGCCTATTTCATTCCAAGAAGCATTCTTTAGTGTTTTTTTCGTATAATTTGAATCTTTTATACTTCAAAGATGTCTGTAATTTGGTAAAAGTTCTATTATTATTATTCCATCTCCAGACTTCAGCAATTCCGCCTGGCAATGATACTTTAGGCCCCGCCTTTCTAACAGGCCCTTCCTCTCTAATACCGCCGATTTCAGGAAGCATTCTTTAGTGTGTTTTAACGTATAATTTGGATATTTTATATCCCACAGGTGTCTGTAATTTGGTAGAAGTTCTATCATTTTTTCCATCTCCAGATTGTAACGCGATAAAGCTGATTCGATGTGTTTGCATTACAGTCGTCATCCTGGATGCAAATGAGGAGAGAAAAGGCGGAACGGAGTGACGTCCAATTTTATCGTCCTCTGATTGGTTTGCAGCTCAGAAATTGAGCAATTTTTATTGTCGAGTACGAACGAATTGCGGAAATTCAGCGACAAGATTTCTTCCCATTGAAATGTATGGTGTTGCTGAAAAATGTCTGGAAGGAATTGCTCCGTGTAATAACACCATTACGCGTGGGCAGCCGGCGACACGAAAATGCTAACGAGGCGAGCGGCTGCAAGTAGGAAGTGAAGTCCCCCAGTTACAGGGGAGCCAATGGAGGGCGGAAACCGGTGTTTACTGAGCGTCAGTAATTAGGATTCGAACCCTCCCAGCTTGTGGATCGAGCTACGGATTTAATGAGCGGCAGCCAGTGGAGGCTAGACTCCTGGGATTCTACGGGTGTCAGCGAGCATGGGACACGTAGGCGGTCGTATACGCCATGCAGATTGGAAGAGCTAGCAAAGCATTCTACGGCTGGTGAATGTCAAATAACAAAGAAATGTACCATTTACATATTAAGTAGGCGGCGCGAAAGTGCTCGCGAAGCGAGCTCAGAGAGTAGGAGGCCGACTCGCGAAGCGAGTTACGGGGATTGGAGAGCGTAGAGAGCAGGGGGCGGATTCCTCTAGTATATAAAACAATTTCAGCAAAGCATTTTGGTACATCTTTTAAATAAAAATTAAAATAATAATTACACCTATTATAATGAAGAGATCATTTGACGCACTTCAAAATAAAATATGGCATCCATCTTTTTTTTCCCAGTGTTAAAAGTCGTGATTTTTAAAGTTCTTTTAAATTTATATTTGGTGTTACATTCGCCATAAAACCGCTTTATTTTTGAGTATTTTCTGTGCATCTATATTCTGCGTTAACACAATTACAATATTTTTGAGTTTAAATGTACATCAAACTTTTATTATTTCTACAAAGAAGCCTAATTTTTTAGAGGAAGCAGAATATAAGCAATTGATTTATAAGACGAGTTGTATAAGAATTGTTGAATTTTTTAAGCAAAATTATTTAACTCTGGAGTCTGGAACATAAGTTATATGAATGGAATATCTATTGCTTTCACACGGACAGCCAGATGATTTATATTTCGATGATATCATCTGAATAACGTTCATGTCACGTTTTCCATGAAGTTAAAAGTTTTCAAATATTACAAATTATTGTAGTATTGTGATAATCTGACGCAACAGCGTTGAATCTAACGCATTTTAGAGATATTTAAATAAAATTTCATATCAGTTGGAAAGTGATGCATAATCAATGCTTTATGCATGATTAATATTTCTTGTCATTTATAAAACTGCCCAATATATTTTACTGAATTCTTTAACACATTTTATAATTGAACATTTTTTTTTAATTTTCGAAGCAAATTGCTAATTTTATCTCCGCTTAAAAATATTTCAAAAATTATGTCCCATAAGCTTCAATGTATTTTATTTTTACAACTCGGATTAAATCCGAATTTTGTAATTTTAATCATTTTCATTCCCTTATGTTCCACAGACCGATTCTCAATCTCCACAGACTTCTTCTCCACAGACCAGTTCTCAATCTATATAAATATAATTGAAAATCTGTCTGTCTGTCTGTCTGTCTGTCTGTCTGTCTGTCAGTCTGTTTGTCTGTCTGTTTGTCTGTCTGTCTGTTTGTCCCATCATCACGGGAGAACGGCTGAACCGAATTTGATGAAATTTTGTGGGTAGCCTAGAAATAGCCCCACTTAAAATTTAGTCCATGTTTGGAGTTTCCATAACCAGTGGTTCTCGAGATATTAGTGAAAAACCAATATTTCGTTTGTCTCATCATCACGAGAGAACTGCTGAATCGAATTTAATGAAATTTTGTGAGTAGCCTTAAAATAGCCCCCCATAAATTTTGCCCAAGTTTCGAGTTTCTAATATCAGGGGTTGTCGAGATATTAATGAAAAACGGAACTTTTTCTTAGGAGATCTACTCTCCAACTCCGTGGTTTATCCAAACGGAAAGGATGAAAATCGTTTGTTTAAAATGCCAAAATGAAATAAAACTTTATTTCCGAGTTTGGTGCAGGATTTTTGCATTAATTAGTCACTATAGGAAAGCATGAATTGTTTGAAACATGAATTTAAATGGAAAAATCTACCTCCATGGTTCATCTTTCACAAGTTTAAAGATGTAAAGTATAAAGAAACCAAAATGGCTATATAATTTCGCATTTTATGAGGAAGATTCTATCTTATATCCTGTTTCTCGGCAACGGAATGAAATTAAATGTGTTGTTAATATTTATTATTATTTTTTCTATTTGTATAATAAATAAATGGAGGTAAAAATATATTTTATAAATGAACGGTTTGATTGTTCTTTTAATTATATATATTGCGGACTGCGTACATCACTTTCATTTATTTTAGCAAAGAGGTTCCAAGCTCATATATTGTGTTTAGCTAATAAACTCATATATTGTGTTTACTCAATAAATGCATTTTGCCGATTGTTGAAGCAGAAAAAGAGTTGAACGGGTGTATGTATCTTTTAATGCAATTTTAGTGTTTTCATTTAGTATATACAAACAGGATCAGGACATTTTATTCTTCAGATCTGCAAATTCAGAGCTACGAATTTAGAGGAATATCTCTAAATAACTTGGTAACATTTCTTAAACTTTACCAAATTAGTGGAAATGTCTCCAAATTGAAAAAAATGACCCAAACCAGTGAAATTAAATTTGTTTTTTTAGAATAAAGTACTGAAATGATATTTCTGTAGCATTTGTCGGCCAGTCCATCCATCCTACTTAGTAACACATTTAAGGAATTTTTTTAATATCACCAAATTGATAAAAATATTTGTAAATCCACAAAAATATCATAGAATAAAATCGCGCTTAATAAATGAAATTAATTGTGTTTTGTTAGGGGATAGTATTGCGATGATGTTTCGTCAATTTGTCGCAAAATGGGACTATCAGTTCTACAGTCCCACTTGGCGATAAATTTGGCGATTTTTTAAGTTATCGCTAAATCGACGAAAATGTTGCCAAACCTTCCATGGAGATTGCATTATTCAGATGATATGATTTCCATCAATTTATTTAAAGCAAATGATATCATGTCGCTTAGCAACGGATCCAATATGTTATGCGACATACGATTTTTATTAAATCTTTTCCGATTTGAATAATAAAAATATGTATATAAAATAAATTTCATTGACATTGAATTTTTGACTGGATAATATCAATTACGGTCTTCAGTTTTAAACATCATTATTATTGATATTTTCGGGGACTGTTGATTTAGGGATTACTAATATTTTCAAATTATTATGGAATTGTTTTATTATGACGAAAATTGTTGAAACTCATATATAGTACGTTGTACGAGTAATCTTCTGCAAATGCATGGGTATATCTTCTAATCTACGAGAATATAAGTAGTGCAGGTATATTGGCATATATTTTGATATATATTGGTATATATTGGAATCAATTACGTCTTTCTGGTATTAAGATTATGGGGATTTTTGATACCTTCAATTTTTTACGTCATCTTTTTTATTTTGGCAAATATTTTTGAGACTCATGTTGCAATACGGGTAAGCTTCTACTAACACACTGGCATATTTTCTAATCTGCGACAATATAGTACGGGGTTGCATATATTGATTCAATTCCTTTTTTTTTAAATTTGCTTACAAAAGGGGCCAAGATGTTTTATTCTTCTGATCTGCCCGTGAAGATAATTTTGCATAGTGAGAACAAATATTCTTAAACTTCTCTTTATGAGCAATAAATTTAATTTTTTAGTAGAATTTGCACATGATTGCGAATTATAAATTTCTTTATATTATATACTGCGTACGAAGAACGGGTATGCTGCTAGTCTATATAAATAAAATTGAAAATCTGTCTGTCTGTCTGTTTATCTGTTTGTCCCATCATCACGGGAGAACGGCTGAACCGAATTTGATGAAACTTTGTGGGTAGCTTGGAAATAGCCTCAATTAAAATTTAGCCCGTGTTTTGAGTTTCTACGATCAGTGATTCTCCACTTATTAGTAAAAAACGAAATTTTCGTTTGTGTCATCATCATGGGAAAACGGCTGAACCGAATTTGACGAAATTTTGTGGATAGCTTCGAAATAGACCCCCCATAAATTTAGTCCAAGTTTCGAGTTTCTAAAACCAGGGGTTGTCGAGATATTAATGAAAAACGGAACTTTTTCCTAGGAGTTTTACTCTCCAACTCCGTGGTTTATCCAAACGGAAAGGATGAAAATCGTTTGTTTAAAACGTCAAAATGAAATAAAACTTTATTTCTGAGTTTGGTGCAGGATTTTTGCATTAATTAGTCACTATAGGAAAACATGAATATGCTTGAAACATGAAGTTAAATGGAAACATCTACCTCCATGGTCCATCTTTCACAAGCTTTTACTCAACGATGAAAAGTATAAAGAAATCAAAATGATATTTAATTTCGCATTTTATGAGGAAGATTCTATATTATATCATGTTGCTCGGCAACGGAATGAAATTAAATGTGTTGTTAATATTTATTATTATTTGTTCTATTTGCATATTAAATAAATGGATGTAAAAATATATTTTATAAATAAACGGTTTGATTGTTCTTTTAATTATATAAATTGCAAACTGCGTACATCATTTTCATTTATTTTAGCAATGAGGTTCCAAGCTCATATATTGTGTTTAGCTAATAAACTCATATATTGTGTTTACCCAATAAATTCATTTAGGCGATTGTTGAAGCAGAAAAAGAGTAGAATGGGTGTATGTATCTTCTATTACAATTTTAGTGTTTTCATTTAGTATATGCAAACGGGATCAGGATATTTTATTCTTCAGATCTGCAAATTCAGAGCTACGAATTTAGCGGAATATCTGTAAATAAATTGGTAACTTTTCTTAAACTTTACCAAATTAGTGGAAATGTCTCCAAATTGATAAAAATGACCCAAATCAATGAAATAAAATTTGTTTTTTTAGAATAGAGTACTGAAATGATGTTTCTGTAGCATTTGTCGGTCAGTCCATCCATCCTACTTAGTAACACATTTAACGATTTTTTTTAATATCACCAAATTGATAAAAATATTTGTAAACCCATAAAAATATCATAGAATTGATAAAATCGCACTTAATAAATGAAATTAATTGTGTTTTGTTAGGGGATAGTATTGTGATGATGTTTCGTCAATTTGTCGCAAAATGGGACTATCAGTTCTACAGTCCCACTTGCCGATTTTTTAAGTTATCGCTAAATTGACGAAAATGTCGCCAAACCTTCCGTGGAGATCGCATTATTCAGACGATATGATTTCCATCAATTTATTTGAAGCAAATGATATCATGCCGCTTAGCAACGGATCCAATGTGTTATGTGCCATACGATTTTTATTAATTCTTTTCCGATTTGAATAATAAAGATATGTATATAAAATAAATTTCATTGACATTGCATTTTTGACTGGATAATATCAATTACGGTCTTCAGGTTTAAACATCATTATTATTGATATTTTTGGGGACTGTTGATTCAGGGATTATTGATATTTTTAAATTATTATGCCATTGTTTTGTTATGACGAAAATTGTTGAAACTTATATATAGTACGTTGTACGAGTAATCTTCTACAACTGCACGGGTATATCTTCTAATATACGAGAATATAAGTAGTACAGGTATATTGGCATATATTTTGATATATATTGGAATCAATTACGACCTTCCGGTATTAAGATTACGGGGATTTTTGATACTTTCAATTTATTACGTCATCTCTTTTATTTTGGCAAATATTTTTGAGACACATATTGCAATACGGGTAATCTTCTACTAACACACTGGCATATTTTCTAATCTGTGACAATATAAGTAGTACGGGGTTGCATATATTGATTCAAATCCTTTTTTTTTTGTAAATTTGCTTACAAAAGGGGCCAGGCTGTTTTATTCTTCAAATCAGCCCGCGAAGATAATTTTGCATAGTGAGAACAGATATTCTTAAACTTCTCTTTATGAGCAAAAAATTTAATATTTTAACAGAATTTGCACATGATTCCGAATTATAAGTTTCTTTATATTATATACTCCGTACGAAGAACGGGTATGCTGCTAGTAATATACTAAAATTCGATGTTGATAAAATCATTTTTACGGAAGTTATCGTGCGAAAGAACAGACTGACAGACTAAACATAGTCATAAAAACTTTTCAACTGTGTTGGAAAGTGTTAAAAATATAAATAATGTGGCTTAGCGATGGAATGTCTACATGTTTCATGGGGAATGGATGCCTTGGAATTGCCCAGATACTCGCTTTTGCTCCGATGTCTTTTTGTTGATGACTGATAAAATATTTCTTAAAACATTTCCGTGGATACATTTGAATGCATTCCTACGATCGCAACTTGTATTATCAAGGACATTATATAGATCATTTTATTACTTTCCTTATACATATAGAATAATGTATAAGGAAAGTACTGTGACAGGGTCGAAAATTCGAATTCGAGATTTCGACGGGAGAGCACGTTCCAAACATCTCTGATCACAAATAGAACACTTTTCAGGTGTTGTATGTGTGTATGTGTGCGTGTGCGTCCGTGTGTGTGTGTGTATGTGTGTGTGCGTGAATATGTATGTGTGTGTGTGTGTCAGTGAGATTGTGGAGACGATATCTCACGAATGAATGGAGCAATTCGAATGAAATTTTATACAAAAATTGCAATCCGTGAATACTGGAAGCCTATTGTTTCAAGCACAATCGAATGTTCAGAATCCCCCTAAATTTTAGAGTAAAATTTTCGAGTGAAATTTTGAAAAAATCTTAAAAAAATCCAAACCTTTAATAAAATTTAGCAAATAGACATTACTCATGGAATTATTTCTTAGAAAACGATTGGCATAATTTTTAGAACACTAGCATGAACCGTTCTCGAGATATTGTACATTCTTCAAATAAATGTATCAAAAAATCCCATAAGTTAAAAAATATTAACTGTTGAGAAACATGTTCACTTTTCATATGTAATATCATGCGATAAATTGGGTCACATCATTCTCGTGGATCTTGCTCGTTCCTTTCACGAAAAAATATACTTTAAGTAATACTTTTGTATTTGAACGCCAATAGTCATTTATCCGCTGTAAGAATAAATTATTTCTCCGTCCATAACGCTTGGCGAGATTTTGGCGACGAATTTATCGGAATGTCGCCAACTTGGCGACATTTTTAAATGTTGCCGAATTAACGAAAATCTCGCCAAATGGGAAAAAAAGGACGCTAAATCAATGAAAATGACGTCTAATTGAAGAAAATTCAATTTCTCGGGAATAATATAAGTATCTACTATAAGAATAACACTTTTTTTAACTGTAAAAGTAGTAAATCCATTGCATTATATAAGGAAAGTCATGTGCTGCCCACATCAGATTTTTACTTATTGATAAATATACTGATTTAAATAAAAATCTGAATTTAACAAATGCTGTCAATTATTTTATATATCTATTACATACCATTGCTAAAATTTAACCACTAGACTATTAAACTATATTTAATTTTAGAGTACCATTAATTAATCATTAATTAAGAAATGTGAATGGATTTTGTTAAAAATCAAAGTGCTATTCTTAATATCCCACACGCGATTGTGTTAGAAATTATTAATTGATTCCCTTAATTCGTATTACGAAGAAACATACCCATGCAAGTAATTATCAATTCCTAATTCTCATTTTCCTCTCCAATACAATGAACTAATTAAATTTTGATGTTTATCTAATGAAACTACCCCCCCCCCCCCCCCCCTTCGTGCACTGATACGCAATTCACCGTATTTTGGAATCTTTATATGCAATAACAATTTATCCTCGAAGTATTTAAGATGTTTGGGTCGGAAAGAGGAATCAGTACTGATATAATATTTAGAAGATAGGGAACTGTTGGAATATATGAGCAATGATACTGATGTTTTGCGAAAGAAAGTTTTTCTTAATATTTTCAATGAAATCTGTATTGGTTGGTTTTAACGATTTAATTATTTTTAAATTCATCTTTTAAAAGAATTTTTTTTTGCAATATCACGTACTTACATATTTATTAAAAAAGAAAACGTGAATAAGTTGGGTAATTTCGGTTTCTAATAGTAGTCAATATGCATACTAATACTACGCCCTAAAATGTTAGTCCTTGAAATTTCTTCATTGCAAAGGAAACGACAGTAAACGATATAAAATGTCGGATGATTTCCTTAAGGAAATAATATTTTTGAGCTAACCGAACTCTTTCCAGATAGGCGATAAATTAGACTATCCATCGTGTGGAATGTTCAAGAACTTGTAATATTTTACAACATAGTTGTAATGTGTTTATGACTTTGTTCATTCTGTCTATCTATCTGTCTGTCTGTCTGTCTGTCCGTTCGCACGATAACTGCCTTAAAAATGACTTTATCAAAATGGAATTTCAGTATGTTGTTAAGACAATCTGTGGGACATATGGAAAAGTAAATGAATAATATCATCCAATTAATTTTGGATTGAACCCGGGTTGAAAAAATGAATAATATTGAACCCCATGGGACCTAATTTTTCAAACATTTTTAAGTGAATTTAAAATTCACAAATTTCTTCGAAAGTTTTTGAGAATATTGAAATTATCTATTAAAATACATAAAAACCATTTCAGCAAAATATGTTCTTTAGTTTTTTAAATAAAAATTAAAATAATACTTGCATCCATATTATATGAAGAGATCACGTGTTCCACTTCAAAATAAAATATGGCATCCATCTTGTGTCAAAATAGTGATTTTTAAAGTTCTTTTTAATTTATATTTAGTGTTGCATCCGTCCTAAAACCACATTACTTTTTTATTTTTCTGTGCATTTTACTGTGCACCTATATACTGAGTCAACGCAATTACAATATTTTGGAGCTTAAATGATCATCAAACGCTGATCATTTCTAGAACGAAGCTTAATTTTCACGTATCAGGTATGCAAACACATCAAGCTGTAAGATGAGTTGTATAAGAATTGCTGAGTTTCTTTAACGCAAAAGTATTTTGTCTGCAATATAGCTGATATGAATGAAACATTAATTGATTTTTCATAGAGAAGCAGACGATTCCACATTTTCATATTATTGCTTTTTTGATGAATTTTTAAGCATGGGGTTAGACTCCTAGAAGTAATTTTACCTCCATGATTTTATGTTTTTAAGTAAAATAAATTACTGTAGTATTGTGATAATTTTCGCCACTGAATGAAAGGAATGGGAAAAGTTTTTGAATAAAATATTCACTGATTTTATATAGACCGCCATGCGATATACAATTCGATGACGTTATTTGAATAAAATTCATTTGTTTACATATAATAAATTATTGTAGTATTTGTGATAATTTAAAAAATATCATCGCTGAATGTATCGTAATTTAGAGATGTTTAAATAAAATTTCATTTCAGTTGAAAAGTGCTTCATAATCAATGCTTTATGCATGATTGACCTTTCTTGTTTATTTTTGGACTGGTTAGGGATTTTGTGGGTTTTTCGGGAACCTTCCAGTGAGGGCATAAATAATGTCAATTCCTTGAGAAGGATGGTACGTCAAACGAGCAAACGCCCCTTGCGAATACGTGAGTATTTCTTCTCGAGGTCCCAATTCAGATATTCTATCCATAAATGGTTGATTTTCTACGAGGTATAATGTCTACTTCTAGAGACATTAGAGTCCATAGAAAATCTGTCAGGAGCCGGTTTCAATCACGGATATATGATAAGTACTTTGTTTATGTATATAAACTCACATAGGTTCGGAATTTAAAGTGTTGATCTTTGTCAAAGTATAGCTCTGATATATGAAAGTTCAAAATATATCTGTTATACAATTTTCGCGTTCTACTATATACTTTGTTATATTAGAAGGTGAAAATGATACAATCGAGATCTGCAATCATTGACCAAATAATGTTTTCTTGTTAAATTCTTTATTTATCAAGACACTGTCTGTTTCTTACAAGGCAGCTTGATTTCTGCCTCTTACAAAACAACTGAGCACACCTTTTGTGTAAGGAACTGTGGAAATAAATATATTAATGATGTGGGTTGCATAAAAAGTCGTTATTAAACCAATGTTATATAAATTATACATACTATATTTTTCTGTCAGAAATAGTCTATATAATAATTATCAAACGTGTTTTTGGCTTTTCAGAACCTCCAGACATAGAAAGTTTTAAAATTTGGCATGATTAATTTATTAGCCACGGAACAGAATCTATTGGCCTATTGGAGCTGGTTTTTCAATTAATAACATAGAAGGATGAGTATTTGCAGATTTGTAATATCGTTACTGGCACAGAGTCTAACGAGAGCGATTTTTATTGTTCTACTGACAGGTCACATAGAAAAAGGTGGTATTTGAAAATACTTACTAGTCCGCCATACGCCATCGAGTCTACATTATCTCACCAGCTATGCTGCAATCAACTAGACGTGTCTGCCAATATTCTGAGTCTAACCTCGTGCAGACAAATTCCGTTAACATTACCGTATTTATGCTTTGCAGACGCTTCTATCGCGGAGTCCCTAGTTCGTTAACATTACCGCATTTGTGCTCTGCAGACGCTTCCCACCGAGTGATCTAGACGGTTGAATACCTGCACACTTACAGAATCCCCCAGTGCAAAAAGTGTCGGAATCGGATTTTTGACACTTTAATTAGGGCGAATAAAATAGGCGGTGTGTTAAAATACTTCCCACTTACTTCAAATGTCCCCTTAGAACATAGGAGGCTGGAACTTTATACCAGTAGTTGCAATAGCATTTCGACTTTCTAAGTTCGGCATAATCAAATAGTCAAATCAGTATCAACAAGATGACATAATCTAACTTATCAAATTTTAGATAAGAGAACTATGCTAGACTCTAAATGCCCCATACCTTGTAAAACAAAATTAAAACCAATTAAAACAATTTGCAACTTACATTTTAAGAGATCTAAACTTCAAGTTTGTGGGAGGAATAAGTGTCAATTTTGCGTAATATTTTAAAACGCATAACGTTAAATAACTGTTTAGTATGATTAACCGATTATTTATTTTTATCGGTGATACTTTAATGCATTTTTTCTTCAGAGATTTATGTTAATAAAATATTTTAATTTCAAATTAATCTGAAGGAGTATGTAAAAGATACTTTTAACTTGGTTATGAAATAAACATACATTTTAACTATTTTGTTTTATTAAAAATACTTTTAAATCTATGTTTTGAATTATAATAGGTTTACGTTTAACAAGAAAGATGAATCTTGCATGAAACATTGATTATAAAACACTTTCCAAATGAAATGCAATTTTATTTAAACATCTATAAAATGATGAGTGATATTTTCTAAACTATTACAGTACTACAGTAATTTATTGTATTAGAAACATTAAAACTTCAATGAAAGAAATTCTAGTTAAACAAAATGAAATTTATTCATATGATGTTATCGAAATATAAATCGTATGCCTCTCAATGCGAAATCAATAAATATTTCATTCATATCATTTACAAGCAGTATATCTGTTCTAAATATAATAAAGAAATTAAAGCTTCAATTATATGCAAATTCCTATAATATTTAAAGTTACATTGTTATTCTAAACATTTTATTAAAATATTTAATTTAATTATCCTAAAAAGATGCATACGAAATATATGTTCTCCCTATACAAAATTATCCTCACAGGCAGATCTGAAAGAAAAAAGATACTGGTGCCGTTTGTAAATAAATTTATAAAAACTATTATTTAATTATCACAAAGTGGCAAGGATTATCAAGGAAATTGAACTTAATTTTGCAAAATATTGAATTTTAATTAATTAGGTGTCATTTTAATTAATCAGCATCATTGTATCAATTCCACAGCATTTTTATTAACACTTTACAACAAAGTTGAAAAGTGTTTATGACTTTGTTCATTCTGTCTGTCTGTCTGTCTGTCCGTTAGCACGATAACTGCCGTAAAAATGACTTAATCAATATGAAATTTTAGTATGGTGTTCAGACGGTCAGTAAGACCTATGGGAGTATAAATGAATAATATCACCCAATTAGTTTTGGATTGAACCCGGGTTGAAAAAATGATATACATTGAGCCCTATGGGACCTAATTTTTCAAACATTTTTTAAGCGGATTTAAAATTCATAAATTGCTTCGAAAATTTTAGGTAAAATTCAAATTGTTCCATAACATATACAAAAAAAAATTCAGCGAAATATATTCAGTAGTTTTTTAAATAAAAATTAAAATAATAATAACAACTCTTATATGAAGCGAGCACGTGACCATGATATGAAACGATCACGTGACCTATTTCAAAATGATATATGGCATCCATCTTGTCTCAAAATTGTGATTTTTAAAGTTCTTTTTAACTCATATTGAGTGCTGTATCCGTCTTAAAACTACTTTATTTTTGCTTAAATTCTATGCATCTACACACTTAAACAACGCAATTACAATATATTTGAGTTTAAATGCTCATCCAAGCTTGATTATTTCTACAACGAAACCTATTTTTCACCTATGTAAAATGTAAACAGCAAAATATGTAGAATGAGTTGTATTATAATTGCTGTATTTCTTTAACACAAAATCATTTAGTTCATTGAGTCTGCATAGATGATATGAATGAAATATTCACTGATTTTAAAAAGAGAAGGACGATTTTTTTCTATGAAGTTTTACGCATAGAGTTTAATTACTTGTAGCTTGCTCCATGGTCTTATTTCTAAATAAAATAAATTATTGTAGTATTGTGATGAATGACGTGAATGGGAAATTATTTATGTATGAAATGTTGCTTTTATAGAGAGAGCCAGGCGTGTTATTTCTTCTATGACGTCATTTGAATGAATTTCAGTTGTTTTCGATGAAGTTTTCAAATATAATAAATTATCGTAGTATTATGATAATTCTAAAATTATTACCGAGGAATGTATCACATTTTAGAGAAGTTTAAACCATGCAATTTATATTTCAATGCCGTCATTTGAATGAAGTTCATTTTTTTCGATGAAGGTTTAAGTTTTCAAATATAATAAATTAATGTAGTATTGTGATAAGTTTTAAAATATTACCGAGGAATGTATTGCATTTTAGACGTGCTTAAATAAAATTGCATTGAAGTTGGAAAGTGTTTCATAATCAATGCTTTAAGCATGATTGATCTTTCTTGTTAATTTAACAACATGATAAAAAGTCGCCAAATTTGTCGAAAAGTTCGACAGTTGGATAAAGTGGCAAACGCTACCGAGACATCATTACACTATTATCATTTTTCAAAACGCAATGGATTTCATTGATTTGTTGTCATTTTAATCAATTTGATAATTTTTTTTCGATTTGGCGATATCGATTTGGCGAAATTGTTAAAAATCCAATATCAATCTTGTTATTTTTAATCTGTTTGCATAAACGTTAAAGATTTATTTTTTAGAATATTATGAGAAAATGGATGTTACTCTCAATTTTTAATTATCATGTATTTCTTTTCGAATTATTTATGGATATTTTTTTGAGAAACTGGAATACGGGATAATATTCGCTAGCACTTCAGTAGAAAATATTATCCCTCTTTATTTTTGTCGAAAAATCAGAAAAATATATTATTGTACATTCAAATTTAGAATTATACATTTAAATTTGGAAAATACCATTGAAGGATAATTACAAAAATCTCAAAAGAATCTTATAAACATAAACCTTAATTGTCACAGAGTTTAAGTAATCACTAGACTAGGTTAAGTATTCCCCTAAATCTATTTCTTTTTTTGAGTAAATTATGGATCAATTAATGTTTTTGCATTACAATCTGCAATAAATAGAACTATAATAACTGAGTAGAGGAAAATTTGGTAGTATGAAACCCCACTTTGTTTTTTGTAAAGTGCGACTATATTTTAAGCTAATTTCACTCGTTTCCGGAATGGTGGGTCGCATATGCTGAACAGCTATGGCTACAACAGGAGGAATATTTTTTAGAATATTTATAGTAACCTCCACAATGTGATTACCAAAAAAAGTGAAATCACCTATTTTTTTAAAGTGCGAGTATTATGGATCCCATGAAATAGTCACAGTTTATTCGTTAAAAATGAACTTTATCGTTGAAAAAACATAAATTATTTACAAATGTCGCAAATATAAATTTCTTTCTCAGCTCCAGCACATTCACTGTGTGCTCATAATCCACATATCACACGAGTCACAGAAGATACAATTGGCATTTTGAACACATAGTTGGTCCTCCCTCCACTTGGAGATCGAGCGGTGAGTCACCAGAGTGGTCCGAATGGAATGATTGGTCAGAATCACTGTTGGATTCTTGCACGCACTGTGGGGATCCATATTACCAGCAACACCATGTTGAAAATATCACATCACTACTCCCAAACCCAATCAAAGAATCTGATGTGGGCAACACATGATTTTCCTTATATAATGCAATGAATTTACTACTTTTACAGTTAAAAAATGTTATTCTTATAGTAGATAATTATATTCTTTCCAAGATATTGAATTTTCTTCAATTATTCAACATTTTCATTGATTAAGCGTCAGTTTTATCCATTTGGCGACATTTTTGTTAATTTTGTAATATTTAAAAATGTCGCCAAGTTGGCGACATTCCGCCAAATTCGTCGCCAAAATCTCTCCAAGCGTTATGGACGGAGAAATAAGTTATTCTTACAGCAGATAAATGACTATTGGCGTTCAAATACAAAAGTATTACTTAAAGTATCTTTTTTCATGAATGAAACGACCTAGATCCACGAGAATAATGTCACCAAATTTATCACATGGTATTACATATGAAAAGTGAACAAGTTTCTCAATAGGAAATATATTTTTTTATTTTATATAACTTTTTGATAATTTTTTTTAATAATGTGCAATATCTCGAGAACGGTTCATGTTAGCGTTCTAAAATGTATGTCAATAGTTTTCTAATGAAAAATTACATAAGAAATGTCTATTTGCGTAACTTTATTCGCGGTTTTGATTTTTTGACAATTTTTTTAAAATTTCACTCGAAAATTTAGGGGGAGTTTGAACATTCGATTGCGTATAAAAACAATAGGCTTCCAGGGTTTACGGATTGTGATTTTTGTACCAAATTTCGTTCGAATCGGTCCATTCGTTCGTCAGTTATCGTCTCCACAGGCTCACTGACACACACACACACAGACATCACTTCAAAAATATTTGATTCGTGATCAGGGATGCTTGAAACGTGCTTTCCCGTCGAAAACTCGAATTCGAATTTTTGACTCCGTCACAATACTTTCCTTATACATTATGTATATAAGGAAAGTAAAAATTGAAGTCTTGTTTCGGCATATTATCGCCTATCTAGTGTAGTTCAAGTTATGATATCGAAACCTGCGCATTGTGCAATATAAATACCCATAAAACTTGTATATCACTTACCTTTCTAAACATTCGCGAATAGGATGAAATTTCCAACGCTCACAACACAAATGCTCCTTCAATAATGTACGACAATGGCGATCTCTTAACTCAGGGGAAGTGATTAAAGTTGATTTATTCCTCTGCCACTAGAGTGAGCCTCGTTCCTGCCCTGGAACTGAGGGGAGCCATGATACCTGCAGGGTCCATATTACCACCTTTCCCTCTGTGAGACCAGAAATAGATCTCACACTTGTTATGGTGAGACAGTTTTATGCCAGTAATGTAGTGTGTCTGAAACTTCAAACAATACTCCAGTCTGAATGTTACGCTACATTCAGACAAGGTTTACAGTGTTCTGACCCAAAGGTTTACAGTGTTCTGACCCAAAGGTCAACGAAAACCAATAAATTAAGGATGTCAAGACAAGGGGGATCGAACTAATCTTGAGAAAATGTGAAGTAACAACTTTGGATAAAAGGTTAACCAATTGAGAAGCAGCTTGTAGCGTAACTTCAAAAGCCGCAAATGAGAGTAAAGGGGGAGTGTCAGTCCTGAGGCAAAAGAGTACAACCTATGACAGAAGTACGACGATACTTGGTGAATACAGCACGACGATGAGGTTATTAAAAATTAACAGTTAGACATTAAGGAGCACAAGACTTACAAAACGACTAGAGATGTAGTGTTCCGTAGATGTTCCAAAATAATGGTTAGATCTATTGATTTGTGCAGTGCAATCAGAAGTACGAGATGGGGCCAAACACCCAGAGTTTCGGCCAGTACGAGTTACTGATGGTACTACATTATGGTCTATGGTCAAAGCCGAAAGTGAAGATATGTGCCCATTAAAAACTACAGGTCTAAAAACATTTAAGCATTTTAATACTGTTCTCACATGGTCTTTGTCCGCCGGAATAATTAATAATTAGAATAATTGTAGCAATTAAATAATTGAGTATGTTATGTTGTTAATAAATGTTTTAATAATAATTGTTGGGTGGAATTAAATAATTGAGTATGTTATGTTGTTAATAAGTGATTTATTGTTAAAGTTAAAATAGCGCAATCAATTTAGTACTGTGTGCATTAATATTCTTTTGCAGAACTCGTGCGAAAGGAAAATAATAATGAGTCCACGAATACGAGCAATTTACGGCCAAGTTAAGCGATAAATAGATAGGTTAATAATAATTAATCTAAAAGTAAACACAAAGTTCTTTTTGATTTGGCGCACCACACACTCTACTATAAGAACTATAATAACTGCAGTAAATATAAATGTTTTATAAATAGAACTATAAAAAACTTTTCATTATGGACTAAAATCCCGCAATTTATCCTTCTAAAATGTATTTTGTATGCTTCTGTGCAGTGGCATATGAGAATACCATTGCAATGTCATGCATTTCAAGCACAGTGCTCATACATTTTGTAACATATACTCGGACATGTGAGTATGTGTCACCATGTGATTATGTTGCAATAAATATACCGCAGAGTATGTCGTAAAGTACGTTTACTGTATAACAACTAGGTACTCTAAACTTCTTACTCCGGGACAAGTAGGTACGGTATAATTCCGCTTCTGATTATCCGGGGAAGTTGATATAATTGCAGGTACTAGAAGTCGGTCCCATAACACACCAGCACGCTACAGCCTGAACTGCGGAACTCACTTAAATGAAAAGTGAAACCCTTGTTTCTTGTACCCAAACGTAGGGCAATTAAGTCAATCAACAATTGAGTCTATTTCAACAAATGAGTCAATCTGGCTGTGAGACTATTGGGAATTTTAAGGATTTTTATTGGGAATTTTAAGTCGACCAAAGGACTTAGACGAAAGCGGCCACGTTTGATAGTTTGCACAGATACGTTTACGACCCATAAATCCATGACATCAGCAGCTGGTTAAATCACAATGTCGACATTGGGCGGAAAGAATACTTCAAATCAAGACTAACACAATCTCCATAATCTTCATAGAAGCAAATTTCCAACATCCTACATCCTACATCCTACAAAGGCGCAACATCCCAACATCCTACAAAGGCTAGATCAATGACAGTCGGGGAAAAGTATAGGCCAAGGAAATTCGGGGAAAAGTATAGGCCAATGAAAGTCGAGAAAGGTGTGTTTCTGCAGACCATGAAAGATATGAGATTGCCATCAAAAAAGCGTGATACTGAAATCAAAAGAGAAGGAATGTCGTAAGAGATGCGAAGGGTGACGATATATTCACGGATGTGGTCGCTAAGGAAATCGGCTACAGGAGTATCAAAAAATCTGATGTGGGCAACACATGACTTTCCTTATATAATGCAATGAATTTACTACTTTTACAGTTAAACAATGTTATTCTTATAATAGATACTTATATTCTTTCCAAGATATTGAATTTTCTTCAATTAATCGTCATTTTCATTGATTTAGCGTCGTTTTTATCCATTTAACGAGATTTTTGTTAATTTGGCAGCAATTAAAAATGTCGCCAAGTAGGCGATATTTCGCCAAATTCATCGCCAATATCTCGCCAAGCGTTATGGCAGAAGAAATAAGTTATTCTTACAGAAGATAAATGACTATTGCCGTTCAAATACAAAAGTATTACTCAAAGTACCCTTTTCATGAATGGAACTAGCTAGATCCACGAGAATGATGTCTCCAAATTTATCGCATAGTATTACATACGAAGAGTGAACGTGTTTCTTAACAGGAAATATTTTTTTTATTTTATATGACTTTTTCATAATTTTTTTGAAAAATGTGCAATATCTCGAGAACGGTTCATGTTAGCGTTCTAAAATGTATGCCAATTGTTTTCTAATAAAAAATTACATAAGAAATGTCTATTTTCTTAACTTTCAATAGTTTTTTAAATAAAATTTAAAGTAATAATTACACCCCTTATATGAAGAGATCACATGACCATTATATGAAGAGATCACGTGACCTATTTCAAAATAATGTATGGCATCCATCTTGTGTCAAAATCGTGTTCTTTAAAGTTATTTTGAATTCATATTGAGTGTTGTATCCATTTATCCTTTATTTTTGCTTAAATCCTGTTCATCTACATTCTGAAACAACGCAATGACAATATATTTGAGTTTACATGATCATCAATTTTGATTATTTCTACAGCGAAGCCTAATTTTCAGTTATGGAGAATATAAACACCAAAAGATATAGAATGAGTTGTATAGGAATTGCTGCTTTTCTTTAACGCAAAATTATTTAGCTCATGGAGTTTGCAATATAGCTGATATGAAGGAACATTCATTGATTTTACTCAGAGAACCAGATGAATTTTTTCGATGAAGTTTTAAGCATAGAGTTAAATTACTTGTACCTCCATCGTTTTAACTTTTTAAATAAAATAAATTATTATAGTATAGTGATGAATGAGAGGAATGAGTAAAAGTTAATGAATGAAATGCTGCTTTTATATAGAGGCGATTTATATTTCGATGACGTAATTTGAATAAAGTTCATTTGTTTTCGATGAAGTTTTCTATTATAATAAATAATTGTAGTATTGTGATAATTTTAAAAATATTACCTAGGAATGTATCGCATTTTATAGATGTTTGGACCAGGTAATTTATATTTCAATGCCGTCATTTGAATGAAGTTCATTTTTTTCGATGAAATTTTAAGTTTTCAAATATAATAAATTAATGTAATATTGCGATAATTTTAAAAATATTACCGAGGAATGCATCGCATTTTAGAGATGTTTATATAAAACTGTATTTTGGAAAGTGTTTCATAATCAATGCTTTATGCTTGACTGATCTTTCTTGTTTAATTACTATTTGTATCGTTTTAAATGATTACATTTCAGTTGCCACATTACGCATCTTGATAAAATAAATTTTAATGAAACTTTGTATCAAGATCTTAAGACACTGATTTTACCCTAACTGCAAGTTCCCATATTGAATATTATGAATTTAATATATAAGACACTTGATTTCAAATAAAATTACTTATATAAGATGCAAAGTATTATACTTATATTACCTGTTCATATAGAATGCATGGTGGATAGGAAATGCCTTTAAATGACTGATAGAGACTTCATTGGTTTCAACGAGGCTCCCTGACTGTACTTTGTCTGTCTGGAGCCTCTGCGACGGTTACATGTGCATTCTTTGATTCACCGTTACCAACAGCTAGCAAGTACCATTTCGTTGCGACTAAGATGACGACTGATTGTTCTGATGCCTGTTGTACCAATCATCTGTTGCAACAACTGTTGTACCAACAACTGTTGATGACTGCAATCATCGTCTCTTTCGCCTATGATTCGACCCATCTTGAAATCCGACATTTTAAATGCTACAAGATAAGCAGTTCTCATACGCGTATCATGAGCCCTACAACATCATAGGCGCTGACAGTTTGATCATGTTCATAAGTCTTAAAGCGGTTATTGCACTCGGGATTTCACAGATGTAGCTCAATTTTTAATGGGTGCATATATTTCTTGCATTATACGTTTATGTATTACAGTTATGTATTATGTATTATACTACGTATGTTAGAAAGTAATGTAAAAAAAGCATGTCTTTCATATATTTAAGTAAATTTAATGCATATAATTAAGTAAATTAAATAAGCTGCCACTACTTATAACTGAATAAACAGCCCGAACTACATAAATAATACGTAGTTTAAATAGAATGAAAATCGCACGTTATCCGAAAATTCCGCAAAATTGAATGTGTTTGATAATAGATGACGGGAGCGGTCCGGTCTTCAATAGCGAATGCGCAGCTGACTCAAATCGTTAAAGACTTTGTTCGGTTAAAATTTTTACAATTACACAAAGAATAGGTTTATGAAAAATATTTTTTATTCTCAAACAATCTTTGATATTTAGGAGCTGATGTTAAGTTATAAACGTAGATTAGCACATCCATTTTTTATATCATAATATAAAACTTGGGGAGGTTTAAAACGCATGAAAATTATTTTTTTTTAATTCACTAATGTTACTTGGTGGATTCCGTTCAAAGTTGGTTTGAAAGAGAATTTTTCAATCTTTCCAAATGTGTCAAAATAGTAACACTAAAATAATATTTTTAGTTGGTAAGGGACTCATTTGTTGACAAACAGTACTGAAACATAAACTAACTCGAATTGAAAAAAAAATGCCAAAGTTCACCTTTCCGGTTCCTGAAATTACTGTGTAACAATAAGTTCCATTGCCGTAAGTCGCTTAAATTTTTTGCCACAGATGACTCAAACGAACAAATAGACATATTATTTTATTATTATAGATTTATATATTATTGAAACACTCTTACACTATTAACTGGTGAATCAGTAAGACTAACAAGAGTGTCAAAATCTCGAACATGGCAGGCGATTAAAATATTTATTAAGTGTTGTTTTCACGATGAGTTAAAATACTTTATCCGTCATATTAGGTATTTCAAAAGCAGATAGAACTATCAAATTTATTTTCCCTTCGTACAAAATACATTTTGGTGTGGTTCTGACGGTTTGACACTTTACAAAAATCCTTTAATCTGACAAGAAACAAAGCCTTCTATAAACATAAAAATACGTGTTTCAGTGACAAGAATTTCATAAATGTTGTTAAATATATTTTCTAGCATTTTAGTTATATTTTATAAAAGAAAATTTACTATCCGAAATATGATATCTGTATAATAATTATCTAACTTGTTGTTCTCTTTTCAGAAAGTCTATCAGTCCCTGGAACTCTTCACACACTTATAGTACAGACTATGGAATAGAATCAAATGGAGACATATATTCAATTTTTACTTGGAGGGTGGTTAAGCCCCCACTCCGGGGATCTTGAAGGCTGATATTTTGACCACTTATAGTATTGATAATGGAACAGAATCAAACGGACGTGCAATCCAACATTCATTTTTTATCAACTGTTGCTAAAATAACACAGACCACTCCAGAAAATCTCCATAAACCCATCCGTTGATTATTTATAAAAAATTTTATCTATGGCATGTATTATAGGCAATGGGAGATAATAAAACGGAGACATATTTTCAATTTTGACTTCCGGAGGCGGACAGAATGGGAGAGGGCGAGCCCACGCCCCAATGATATAGAAGGCTGAAACTTGGTCCACTTTTAGTTTTGACAATGGAACATAAGCTAACGAACGCGCCATCCAACGTTGATGGCTTTCAACAACTGATTAAAATATTACAAACCACTGCAGAAAACAAATTTCGTAAACACATCTGCTGAATAATTATAATTTTTTTTTATCCAAGGTATGTAGTAGCCAATGGGGCAGAATCGAAAGGTGTCGAATTTTCAATTTTTAGTTCGGGAGGCGAACTGAATGGGGATCTTCGATTTTTTGAACGAATTTAGCAGTCCTCGGAACCAACTGGAGATTGAAACGTATGGTGAAATGGACCAGACTCATTTTGTGTAGGGGAGTGGCTATTTTGGAATTTTGTAAGAGGGTGTATGTTGTTGTTGAGACCCAGACCGTCCGACCTACCAGAAAGGTGTTGAAGACCCAGACCGTCCGACTCGTCCAGAGGACTAAGAGCAACTATTTGGACGGCCGGTACCAGAAAGGTGTAAGAAAACTTTTTGGATGGCCGGGAAGTGCCACCCAATTTGACCGGAGCCCACTGGGGGAGGCATCCACGGGGACCGTACCCTCCGTCCCCTACCACCAACCTCTTGGAAGGACTTATGGACCCACATGGTTAACGTGATCGTACTCCGCATGAACACGGCGGCAGTTTTGGCAGTGACGGGTATCGAACCCGGGCCTACCGAGTGCAATTCCCGCGCGCTAACCGCAGGGCTACCGTGCCCGAGAGGGTGTGTGTTTTTCGCTTCATTGTGAGCAATGTGTTTTGAATATAAGGTCAATTGTGATTATCATGCATTTCTCTCTTGCGGAGGACGCGTGGGATTTGAAGCGTGCAATTTTCGGATTGAAGCCATTTTAAATTGCGTTTATATGTATTATTTAAGTAGCGGACGCTTATTTAATTATACATACGTAGTAGACGCTTCGATTTTGTCATTTTTTGAACGAACCTATAGATTCCCTACTACCGCTCGGATTCCCTTTCTGGAACTGTTCTAGCCACTGGGGGCACTAAAAGGACGGAAGTAGGACGGTTTCACGTACGGAAAAGAAGGAGATTTTCTGTCTATTGAGACCACTTCACTCACCGATAAATCGTGTAGAGTCTCCACAACTGACGGATTTTATTTCAAATGCTTGCAAATTTCACTGTTATTAATAGGAATAAAATTTATCTTTTATTGTGGTTTTTCAAGATTAATTAATTTAATTTTTCCTCTGTCAATTTTCACTGTTATTTATATGAATAATAATTTTGTTATTTATCAAGATATATAAATATAATTTATCTTTGGCAATTTTCACTGTTATTAATATGAATATTTTTTTGTTTATTTTTTAAATTGATATTTTTCTGATTTTATTGATTGGAAAATTCAATTGTTCCCTTCTCTAACTCCTGAGCAACGCTGGATATTCTAATAGGATAATAAAAGAAACAAATGAATGTAACATTTTAAATTAAACAAAAAAGATTAATTATGCATAAAGCATTGATTATGAAACATTTCCAACTGCAATGCAATTTTATTTAAACATCTCGAAAATACGATACATTCCTCGGTAATATTTTTATAATTATCACAATACTAGAGTAATTTATGATATTTGAAAACGCAAAACTTAATCGAAGAAAATAAACTTCATTCAAATGACCTCATTGAAATATAAATTGCCTGGTTTAAACATCTATAAAATGCGATACGTTCATCGGTAATATTTTTAAATTATCACAATACTACAAGTACTTATTATATTTGAAAACTTCATAGAAAACAAATGAACTTTATTCGAATGACGTCCTCAAAATATAAATCTCCTGTCTCTCAATATAAAAGTAGCATTTCATTCATAAACTTTTTCCATTCCTTTCATTCATCACAATACTACAATAATTTATTTTATTTAAAAAACTTAAAACCATGGAGGTACAAGTAATTAAAGTGTATGCTTAAAACTTCATCGAAAAAATCGTATGCTACTCTATGTAAAATCAATTAATGTTTCATTCATATCAGTTATATTTCAGACTCCAGAGCTAAATATTTTTGCGTTAAAGAAATGCAGCAATTCATATACAACTCATCTTTCAATCAACATCAATCAGCATTTTTTGGTTTTTATATTCTCCATAAGTGAAAATTAGGCTTCGTTGCAGAAATAATCAAAGTTTGATGATCATTTAAACTCAAATATACTATTGTCATGTCGCATTTCTGCGCCATGAGCCTTTTCTTATTTTTCTGAGAGAGAAATATCTTTCTCTCCTTCCGTGCCTGTGCTGTGTTTTTCGCTAGGACTTGTTCGTATTGATTTCGCACTGAAAACCGAGTTTTGTCGAGAATTCGTTGAAGTGTCTAGGATTTGTGTCTGGGCTGTGATGCGTGACGTGTGTTCGGAGAGAATCAGCTGTTGCGAAGGAGCGCTTGCCTGTCCAATCAGGAAGCGACGCAAGGAGAAATGTTTGGCGTGGGCCTCGAGAGACCCACGGCAGTGGAGCTGGAGAATTCAATGGAGACGCATCGTGAAAATTTGTCTAAAGAATAGACAAAGGGTTTTGGCCAAAATGGCTAAGCTGGCGGAGATGGGCTATTGTTTCTAATTGAAACCGTCCTGCCTTTCTGGAGCTGAATGGAGAAGAACCTGGGAATTTTCGATAATTCCTCTGCAAATTTTCTAAATTTATTTTTCTTTATTCCAGGAAAAGCTGACCTTGAATCCCGCTGATTTTGGAATAGTTCTGTCCGCGGTGGTTCTGGCGGCATGACTTGTTGAGAAAGATGTCAGTAATCCACTTTGGGAACTTTTGATTTGGCCTCAGACCGTGTTTTCCTGAAGGGAACTGTTTCTACAATTTGTTAAATTAATAAGAGCTCAGGTAAAATTTCTTTTTTCGGAACCAGAAGTTCCGCAGGCATGGAAGGACTATTTATCTGATTATAAATGGCACAGAATTGAAATTTCATTTATGTTTGATTTAAATTTATGATTAAAATCATATGCTTGTTGAATAAATTTAAATATTGTTTGCTATATATTTTTGAACAGAGCATTAATTAAGAATGTCATCAATGATAAAGAAAGCTCTGAGTAGTAAGAATAACAATTGAGAAGATAAATATACATATATCCATTAAACTGCAAGTTATAAATAAAAGTATTATTTGGTTGATAAATGTGCCTGTTTCCTTTTTGCATTTCTTTCATGTTTTTTTTACTCACTGTATATCATTTAGGATTTAATTCTCCTAAACTGGGAAATTTACGTTTGCTAAATTTACGATCATGGACTTGTGAGTAGCGGAATCAGTACATGCAGTTTGGTACTGAAACCGCAACCACAAATTGGTGCCTGTTCCCTTTCCCAGAGTATTACAGTGAGAAATGTTAATTTTTATGAAGGAATGCAAAAAAAATTTGTGTTTTGATTGTGTGCATAAGTATTGCAGTTTTGATATGTCAAAGTAAGTGAAAAAGTTCTTTTATTGGTGCAAAGTATTTGAATTATAAATGGGCAGGAAATTAATTAAATGTCATAAAGTAAATATAAAAGTGCAAAAAGCACAAAAGCCCATATGCACCTGTGTATTATTTGCTTATTGAAATTTTGTTGTATATATATATTCCTTGATTCATATATGACACACATAAATATACACAAAATTCTATATGATATTAAAAGTGAATTATAATTTTTGAAAACACACACATTTATTAAAAGTGAATACAAACGTTCTGTGCACATACAAAAGTGATTCGAAGTTCAGGTTAATGAACATAAATTGAAAAGAAAGTTACAAATTGTGTTTTTTCTGTGCTCTACTTACACATAAATAAGTGAAAGAAAGTGAAACTATCTTCGAGATAAACTGTGTCTAGTGTTTCAAACTGTGCTAAAAGAAATGCCTCGAAATAGTAAAAATTCTCGTGCAGGTAGGAGTAGAGACTCCTCTGCACAACCAAATTCACACAACCGTGTGCCTTCGGTGTCTCCACCACGACTTTCTCCAAATTCTGGCAGATCAGCCTCTGCTGTCAGAGACTCAAATAAACTGAAAATAGGAATTGGATCTCAGTTTCTTGGATCCATTCCTGGTTTTGCTGGCAATGCAAAGGAGTCATTTGAAGAATTTTTGGAGAAGTTTTTTCTGGTCGCTGACCATGCTGATTGGTCAAATCGTGATAAAATTTTCGTTCTGAAGTTAAAGTTGTCTGGTCGTGCTGAAAGACTGGTGAAATCAATCCCCAAATTGAACCAGAGCACGAATTTCAATGAACTAGTAAATACACTCAAGGAAAATTTTACTAAGAAATCGAATATTGCCAAAAATGTTGCTGCTCTTGTGAATTGTAAACAACTAGTAAACGAAGATATTAGAGACTTTGCGAACCGCATTGAAGCTGAATCTTTTGTGGCTTTTCCACAAGATGCTGTGTCTGACAACGAAGATTCCTTGAGAACTGCAATTTTGCTGAATTCATTTAAAAAAGGCTTGAAGATCTCGATACGAAAAGCTGTCTTATCGGCAAACCCCCAGTCATTCGAAGCTGCTAAAGACATTGCCATTCTGGAAGAAGAAGTGCAGAATGAAGAGCTGGAAGAAATGACAGAAGACATAAATACTGTGAGAACTGAAAATGACCCTAAACTAGAAATTGAAGAACTGAAAAAGGAATTAAATTTAAAGAAGAAAGAAAATGACAGTTTAAGAAGAAAATTCAAAGAGAACTCTGAGAAAAGAAGGAAAAGACTGAATGAGATAAGAGAAGACTTGGAAAAAAGCAATTCCAGTTTTGAAGAAGCATGCATGGATACGCCCTCTACAAGCAGATATAATGAAAATGAACTAGTAGAAGAAGAGTGGGAAGATATTCCAATAAAGAAGAAACATAAACCATCAACATCTTTCAAAACTTCTACACCATCTAAAAGAACTGACAATAGAAACCGTTTCAGTCAAAGAAGAACTCCGGTTGCCTCACAGGAGGAAGAAGAGTGGTATGTTAAAAGTCCATATCAAAATTATTCTCCAAGAAAGAACTTTCATACATTTAGAAGACCTTTTCGTAACAGTTTCAATAGAAATCCAAATTTCCAGAGAATAAATTTTTCAAATTTTAGAAATTCTTTTGATAATTATAAATCTCAAAATTTCAATAATTTTGGATATAGAAGAAATAACAGATATTTTAATAGTAGATTTGGTAATAGAAAACAATTTAGAAGACAGAATTTTAGAGGACAAAATTTTCAATCTCCAAATTTTAATAGATCAAATTCTGAATTTAGTTGTATGACCGAAATTGAAACACCTTGCCAAACAAACTTTCCCATTATCCCAGTTTTTGTGGAAGATCTTAAATTAAATGCTTTAATAGACACTGGAAGTTCTAAAAACATTATCTATAGTGATGCTTTACAGAAAATTGATCCTCGAAAAGTGCAAACAAAACATACATCCACTATTCTGAGAGGAATTGGTGATCAGAACATTTTGGTCGAGAGAAAAGCTACCTTTTCCATAAACATTGGAAATGAAAGCAATGTTATTGAATGCTGCATTTTAAATACACCTGCCCCAGGAAAATATAACATGATTTTATTAAATACTTTTCTACATGAGAAGGAAGTGACAATTACTTATAGACATAAACGTGTAAATTTCTTGTACTGTAGTATACCCTTTACCGAGTTTACTGAATCACAAAGTTTTACTGTGAATTCTGAAGATGTACAACTTAAAACATTTCAGAGCAATGAAATAAGCCATGATTTTGATAGAAGAAATTACAATTTTACAAATGATGTGGATTACAGATCCAAAGACACAAATTTTTCGAGAAATTTTAGAGGATATGAAAATAAGTGCGATAATGGATATTTATTTGAACAAAATGAATTCAGAGATGTCGACTTTAGAGATTTTGATGCAAATGTGAATGAAAGATCAAATTATGAATGTGAAAATGATTTACATGAAATGCAGATGAATGATTATGTACATACAAACAAATCTTCGACAGTAAACAATACTAGTGATAATGAAATTTTTGAAACAAGTTGTGATAAACATGATGAAGGAAGTTCACAACAAAGCAATACATTGGGTATTGCCAAAGCATTTAAGAAATGTGTTTTGAAACCTTTTACAGAATCATTTGTCAAATTGAAAAGAAACTAGAAATTGGAGAAAAACACGACAGTTTTACTTCAACCTATCAATAATAAAGAATTTTCTGCAAATAAAATCTTGAAATTTCAAGAAGTATTGCCATTTTATTGCAAGAAGTATTCATAACATTAAAGAGAATGACTTTTTGTACGCGCGTGTCGCTAATCCTTCAGAGAAATGTGTTTACATAAATAAAGGTATGAAATTAGGAACTTTTGAAAATATCTATGAATCTGACATTGACATAAATAACAGAATTGACAATGAGAACTGTATTGAAGATAATGATACGTTTGATGCATGGGGAGGAGATTTTGACTTGAAGCATATGAACTATGCTCAGAAAACTTTACTTTTAAAATTACTAAATAAATATAAACATGTTTTTGCTAAGAACATGAAAGAATTGTCTGGATGTGACACAATACTGCATGAAATTAATTTGGAGTCTAACATACCTGTTAGACAGAAACCCTACCGTATCCCTCACAATTTGCAGAAAGAACTTTCGCGTCAAGTGAATGAGTTACTTGACGCCAAAATAATTCAACGCAGTACCTCTCCATATAACACACCGGTGTTATTTGTTAAGAAACCTGATGGAAGTTACCGTTTAGTAGCGGATTTTCGGAAGCTCAACAAAATCACGATTGTTGAGAATTTTCCGATTCCGAATATTTCGGAACTCATCGATAACCTTTCTGGAGCCTTGTATTTTTCGACCCTGGATTTAACCAGTGGATTTTATCAATTGTGTTTACATCCTGATGATTATCAGAAGACTTCTTTTTCAACTCCCGACGGACACTTTGAATGGACTAGAACTCCATTTGGTCTTAAGAATGCGCCCGCATCCTTTCAGAGATTGATGTCTCTGGTGCTGGCTGGCATATCTGGAATTTACATAGACGATATCATTGTGGCATCTAGAACATTTGAAGAAACTAGAAGAAATTTTTAGATTAAGTAAACATGGTTTGAAATTGAAGCCATCTAAATGCCATTTCTTCAGAAAAACAATTAAGTATCTTGGATTTTTAGTATCAAATGGAAAAGTACAACCTGATACTCATAACTTGGAAGTTGTAGAAAAATTTAAAATTCCTAAATCAATTAATAATGTGAGACAATTTCTTGGACTCACTGGATTCTATAGAAAATTCATAAAAGACTATGCAGAACTGTCATTGCCATTAACAGATATACTGAAAACTAAGAATAATGAAAGTAAAAAGAAATTTATTTGGACATGTGAAGCTCAAAAATCTTTTGAAATTTTAAAAGGAAAACTTTTGTCTAAACCAATTTTGACTCTTCCAGATTTTAGAAAACCATTTATTTTACACACTGATGCTTCAAATCACTCCTTGGGTTGCTATTTATCCCAAGAAGATGAAAACAAAATCTTACATCCAATATCTTATGCTAGTAGAACACTTAATGAAGCTGAATGCAAATACAGTGTTGTTGAAAGAGAAGCATTAGCCGTTGTATGAGCTACAAACTATTACAAACACTATTTAATTGGAAAACCTTTCACACAATTTTTTGTGATCAGATATCTTTGTCATTTGTATTTAAGTTAAAAGATCCTACATCTCGATTAGCTAGATGGATTGCATCTCCATCACAATTTGATTACCAAATAGTACATAAACCAGGGAAAGCAAATTTAGTCGCAGATTACCTTTCAAGATATGTTGATGAATGTACTAATTCTGTTGAGAATATTCCTAGAAGATTTGTATCACAATATAAAGTGATAAATAACAATGTTAATCAAAATTTTCAAAATGAAAATCAGAATTTTCCAAATGTAAACATTGAAAATCAAAGTTCTCAAAATGTAAACAATAATAATAGTAGTAATAGAAGAGAATTAGAAGTCAATTTAAATTCAGCCAATACAAATGAAACAAATGAAATTTGTGCTGTTGACAATAATGAAAGTGAAATTCAAAATGGAAATAACATACAAAGTGGTCAATTGGAACAGACATTTACTTGTCCTACATTACTCAGAATTAAGAATGCTCAAAAATCTGACCCTAGATGCAATAAAATTATAGATCTCTTAGATAAGAACATAAAACCTTACCCACAAACTTTAGTATTTTTTAGAAAAGATGATATACTGTGGTGTACACATAAGTACCCCAAACGTAGACACCAAGAACAAGAAAGAGTTGTTGTTCCGCAGGAACTTGTGTCTGAAATTTTATGGTTACATCATGATTGTCCTACTTACGCACATTGTGGATTTAGAAGAACTTTAGCTTCTGTGAGTAGAAAATACTTTTGGCAGGGAATGTATTCCCAAACCAAAAACTATGTAGCTTCGTGCGAAATTTGTGTGGTAAATCGTGGTTTTAGAAATAATAAAGCACCTATTCAAAAATTTTCAAAATCTACATATCCATTTGAGCGAATCGCCATGGACTGTGTCGGACCATTACCTATATCTAATTCTGCAAATAAATTTATTCTTGTGATAACTGACTATTTTACTCGATGGCCTGAAGCATATCCCTTGGCTTCAATTAAAACTGAAGATATTTTAAATTGTCTAGAGCACTATATGGCTCAGCATGTCATACCTAAATACATTGTCTCGGATCAAGGGACGAATTTTGTTTCTAAAACAGCAAGATGCTTTTACAAGAAATTGAGAATAATAAAGAATACTACTACTGCCTATATGCCTTCAGTAGATGGCTGTGTTGAAAGATTAAATGGTACTTTATTCAGATCCTTGAAAAATATTGCATATAATGATAAAAACAATTGGGATAAATTAATTCATTTTGCTTTATTAGCTCATAGAAATGCCATACATGCTTCTACGGGTGAATCACCTGCGTATTTACTCTATGGAAGAGATTTAACAGTCCCAAATACTTTGATGGCTGGATTTAAACCTCCAACGTATGACTCAACATATGATTATGGAGAAGATTTACAATTTAGACTTAAAATAACATATGATGTAGTAAAAAGTAACTTGGAAAAAGCTGAAAATTCACAAATTTTACAACAACATAAGAAAGCGAAGATACCCAATATCAAAGTTAATGATTTTGTGTACTTATACACTCCCTTTTTGCCTCATGGTCAATCAAGAAAACTGAGTTCATTTAATAGAGGTCCTTTTAAAGTGATAAAACAAACATCTTCAGTGAACTTTCTTATTAGACACGTGATGAATCCCAAAAATGAACAACTGGTTCATGTGAACAGACTGACACTTTTACCTCCAAGAAGAGAGGAATTGCAAAAATTTTCAAAACAAACTGTGGAAAATCAAAAACTGAATTCTAAGCCTAATGAACTTACTCCTGTAATCACCGCTGAGAAAGACTCTGTGAAACTAAAATCTTGTTTAGCAAGACCTGCAGAAAAATCTCAAAACAAAAAGACTGTGAAAAGAGTAAGATTTAATTTGCCTAAGAAACTTAAGGAAAATGCTGTTCATACTAGAGCAAACTTTCATGCTAATAAAAATCAACAGTACACATTGAGAAATAATTCAAATAACTTTGATAATAGAGGAAATGGAAGAATCATTTACAACAATAACTACTACAGAAATAGTTATACACCACACCAAAATCATAATTATATGAGAAATAGAAACACACGTACACCTTATAATCTTAGATCTTATCAAAGATTTTCACAATATTAAATTTTTGGTTGAGTTCACAATTTTTCAGAAATTAAATTTTGCAAGAAAAATCTTATATTAAATTAAAGTTGATACTTGTTTAAATTTTTGTATTTCAATATTGTCTTTTAAAATAGAATTTATGAAAAAAATTGTTGTGATTTAAATTTATTGGAAATCTTGCATTCAAGTTAAAATAGAAAATTAATTGATTTTTGTGAACCATAATTTATAAATGTTTATATTGTAATTTAAATAATAAGTAAATTTTATTAATTGACTCTCCTTGGACTTTAAAATTTTTCGAGAGTCCTGTTTTGATTGACTTGGATTATTTTGTTGTGTTTTATTGTGAAAAAAAATGTTTTGATTACTTATTTAAGTTCATGAAATAATTGAAATGGTGTTGGTTTTTGAATTTGTTCCCCTAAGTAAAAGGAGGAAATTTTTGAAATTTTGAAAAAAGTAAATGATTTTGTTAAAGTAAAATTGAAGTTAATATAAAGTAATATAAAGTAATTGAAGTAACTTAAGTAATTTGAAATTGAAAGTGGAAAGTTTTGAATTTGAGAATTTCTGAAATTTAATGAAATTTTTTTTTAAGATCAAAAGTAAATGATCTCTTTTGAAAAATGTTTTTGAAACTTTGTTGCTGAGAGAGGTGAAAATTTTTGGCTGATGTGTTGTTGAAATTTGTTTTCTTGAAATTCCATTTCACATTGTTGTTTTTTTTTTACCAGCAGTTTTTCAAACATCTACACAAATTTAAGTGAGTCATCATTTTGTAATGCTGCAAACCTTTTTTTTCCTGGAAGCTGGCTGGTGGACACAAATACTGGACATTTTTACACGGATCACAGATGAAGAAGCAGCTGGGCAATTTAAATTCCCGGTGCATTGCTGCAGGACTGGAGTCCTGGACGACAACTTATTCCGAGCCCACCTAGGACGGTTGTGATAGCCAGGTGGGAAACTGGTGAAGCTTGAGGATGATGATGATGAAGAAGATGATGATGATGACGATGATGGGGTCAGCGCAATCTGTCCAAAATTTGTGATATCCGTGGCTTCTGAGGCGTGTCCTGGCGTCCTGTTTTGCGGCCTCTGCATCCTGCACGCGAGTATTTTTTTTCTTTTTTACACTCCCTTTTATTCTTGGCAACTCGTTAGTCCCCGCCGAGTTTGCTCTTTGGATGTGTTCCTGCTCTCTTACATAACTGACGTGAATTTCAAGAGAATTTTTCTCCTTCTCTCTCTCAGCAGACAAATGTGTTTGAATGAAATTTTTTTGTTTTGTGACATATGAAGTGGTCACTTGTTTGAATAATTTCAGAGGTTTAAGAAAGTAAAGTAAATTGAAATTTTAAAATAAATTGAATGATTAAATGTTAATGAATAACTTAAAGTAATGAAAGTTGAGTCTGAATAAGAAAATTCTGAATTGTTTTAATGACAAAAATAAGTTAAATTAAAGTTAATGTTGAATGAAAAGTTGAAATGTTGATAAATTGAAAGTAAATGTAATTTAAAGTTAATGTGTTGAAATTGAAATTGAAAGTAAATTTAAGTGAAAGTTTAAAATTGAAATGAAAGTTTTGAAATGAAAAGTTGAAATTGAAAAATTGAAATATTGAAAATGACTTTGTTCTCAAAATGTGAGAAATTTTTGAATGAGTGAAGAATCTCATTACTTGATTGTGACAAATGTAATTTAAAAATTAATTTTCAAAATATTTAACTTTTTGATGAAAATTAAGAATTGTTTTGTGTCACTTGTGTGTTTTGAAAGTGACAAATGTTGAAATTTTGAATTTTTCGAATTGTTTATATTGTATAAGTATTGTATTCATATCATATCATGTTTTCGCTTCGCATCATCTGGTTGATCTCAATGTTGATGATTGAGACTTTGTGTTGTCAGGCAAAGTGCTTTGACAAATTTTTCTGATTTTAGTGTATTTAAGTGTAAATTTTTGTAAAGGATCCTTTAAGATGCGGTGACATCTTGTCATCCTTTTGGTTTTCTTTTGGTCTTTACCTGTGGTGATGAATGGCAGGGCCCGTCATTCAGATCTGCAGTGTCGTTGTTTTGAGAATCGTGAGCGTACGCACCTTTCTCGCCCAAAATTTTGTTCTAAATTATTTTACACTTACAGGTTCCTAAAACTCTTTGTAAATTTTTGTGGTTCTGAGTGAGAGAAAAATTTTCCTCACTATTTTTCGGAAAATTTTTGGCTCCCAGGAGGGGAGAGCTGTCATTTCGCATTTCTGCGCCATGAGCCTTTTCTTATTTTTCTGAGAGAGAAATATCTTTCTCTCCTTTCGTGCCTGTGCTGTGTTTTTCGCTAGGACTTGTTCGTATTGATTTCGCACTGAAAACCGAGTTTTGTCGAGAATTCGTTGAAGTGTCTAGGATTTGTGTCTGGGCTGTGATGCGTGACGTGTGTTCGGAGAGAATCAACTGTTGCGAAGGAGCGCTTGGCTGTCCAATCAGGAAGCGGCGCAAGGAGAAATGTTTGGCGTGGGCCTCGAGAGACCCACGGCAGTGGAGCTGGAGAATTCAATGGAGACGCATCGTGAAAATTTGTCTAAAGAATAGACAAAGGGTTTTGGCCAAAATGGCTAAGCTGGCGGAGATGGGCTATTGTTTCTAATTGAAACCGCCCTGCCTTTCTGGAGCTGAATGGAGAAGAACCTGGGAATTTTCGATAATTCCTCTGCAAATTTTCTAAATTTATTTTTCTTTATTCCAGGAAAAGCTGACCTTGAATCCCGCTGATTTTGGAATAGTTCTGTCCGCGGTGGTTCTGGCGGCATGACTTGTTGAGAAAGATGTCAGTAATCCACTTTGGGAACTTTTGATTTGGCCTCAGACCGTGTTTTCCTGAAGGGAACTGTTTCTACAATTTGTTAAATTAATAAGAGCTCAGGTAAAATTTCTTTTTTCGGAACCAGAAGTTCCGCAGGCATGGAAGGACTATTTATCTGATTATAAATGGCACAGAATTGAAATTTCATTTATGTTTGATTTAAATTTATGATTAAAATCATATGCTTGTTGAATAAATTTAAATATTGTTTGCTATATATTTTTGAACAGAGCATTAATTAAGAATGTCATCAATGATAAAGAAAGCTCTGAGTAGTAAGAATAACAATTGAGAAGATAAATATACATATATCCATTAAACTGCAAGTTATAAATAAAAGTATTATTTGGTTGATAAATGTGCCTGTTTCCTTTTTGCATTTCTTTCATGTTTTTTTTACTCACTGTATATCATTTAGGATTTAATTCTCCTAAACTGGGAAATTTTACTAAAACCGAACCTGGAGTATATTTTGGTAATTTTGTTGAAGTTAAAAATGTTAATTGCTGGTTTTTCTGGTTTGCTAAATTTACGATTATGGACTTGTGCTTAGCGGAATCAGTACATGCAGTTTGGTACTGAAACCGCAACCACACTATAATTGCAGAGTTTCACAATGCAGATGCTCAGAATTTAAGGACAAATAAAGTGATTTTAAGACGGATACAACACTAAATATAAATTAATAAGAACTTTAAAAATCACGATTTTGACACAAGATGAATGCCATATTTTATTTTAAAGTGGGCCACGTGATCTCTTCATATAATGGCCACGTGATCTCTTCATATAAAGGTTGTAATTATTATTTTAATTTTTATTTGAAAAACTGCTGAATGTATATTGCTCAACATTTTTTTATATATTTTATGAGATAATTTGAATATTTCCCAAAACTTTCGAAGCAATTTATGAATTTTAAATTCGTTTAAAAATGTTTGAAAAATTAGATACCATAGAGTTCAATCCAGTATTTCATTTGTTCAACCCAAGTTCAATCCAAAACTAATTGGGTGATATTATTCATTTATATTCCCATAGGTCCCACAGACCGTCTGAACATTACACTAAAATTTCATTTTGATAAAGTCACTTTTACGGCAGTTATCCTATTGACAGACAGACAAACAGAATGAATGAACAAAGTCATAAACACTTTTCAACTATGTTGTAAAGTGTTAAAAATGTAAGAAAATATTTGAGAAGAAAAAAGTGGAAATGGAACAAAATTATATAAGAAACAAGGATGAAAAAAAAATTATAAAAAGAAAGGTTTCAACCAAGGAGAGAGAGAACAAAAAGGTGAACAAAAACACTAAACATTAAACATATTAATAAAAAGAACACAAATACAGAATTAAACAACGTAGACAGTAAAGCAGCTATTCATTATTCAAAACAATATTAAGAGCATAAGCTTCTCATAAACAAATCAACAAACACTATCTGAGATGATTTTACAAAAAAAAATACAGTTTTTGATCCTATCAATAGGATTTTTATTCTTACAAATGTTAAAGAAATATAGTGGTTGATTTACAATAGTAGGCTGCGTTAAATGATTTTTTTTATTAGAGACAGAAAAAGTATAATGATCAACATCTCATTAATAATTGGAGATACAAATAGAAGTAGATTTGATTTTAAAACTGTGTAGACAATCAAGAAATAGGGGCCTGATCAGTAAGAAAATAGATGAAATATTTATTAACATTTCACAACAATATGGTAAAATATATATTTGTAAAAAAAAATGTATTTCTTGACGGAACATGAATTCAATATGATATATATAATTTTGAAATTGATACAGTTATTTTTAAAATAGTTAAACGTCTTTAATATTAATTTCCATTAGGCTATGTTATTATTAGCATATAAATAGACATATTAAGGGTTATATTTTTCATCTGACTTCATCTGAAAATGAAATTTTATTTTAAATTTTGAAATATATGTTATTAAAATTCAGGAAACATATGTAATGAAGTGTAAAAACTATCTTATTCTCTGGAACATTTCTCGCAAGTAACTTTCCAATTAGAAACATTAAAGGGGATTAATTAGACAATAATAATAAAACCCTGCCAATGTCTGATTAGTAAAAATTATTCAAGCGTAAGAGTTTAATTTTCTTTCTAAAAGTAATATTAAAAAAAAGCCTTAAATATGATAGAAAGTAAAAAATTAATTCTAGCTGAAAATGCATTATCTTTATGTGAATCGCAACCCTGTTACAGCTGACTTTCTTTCCTATCTGCATAGAGTGTAATTTGTGCTTTTTTAATATTATTATAAAAATTTAAAACCATAACTGTACGATTTTTATTGTCCGTTTTACATTTTATTAAAATATTGATGTACCTTTTTACTTGTATTTCACTGTATAATTATTACATATTTAAATTAAGATCCTTTTAATAAGACCATTGAGTTGATTGTGAATTACAGATGAATGTTCGCTGTCAAGTCTCGAATCAACCAAAATTGTTGTTCCAGCAGAATTATCTTCACATTAATACTTAAAACACATTATGCAAAGGATAAAAGAAACTTAAGCAACGTAATTTAACACAAATTAAAAAGCAATGCAGCACACAACTGTTTCAAGAATTTGGTGGATCATTTTGTCTCATTTCTTCAGATCATTTCGTCTTTCTGACTTCGGTTTTGTCGATCTTTTCACTGAAGAAAGGGATCCAACGCGTTCTTGAAACAGCAGCGAACTGCTTTGTTTTGGAATTTTTACTTGATTGAGTTGTTTGAGTTTGCTTCATTCTTTAACTATTTCAAACATTCTTCTTTTAAAATCATTTGGTAAAACTATAAAGACGTTAATCTTAATAATTTAAATACTGTATCATTTTGATCTTTGGTGGCATTAGTTTATATATATATGTAAAGGATAATTTATTTATAGCCAAAATTTTAAGTCTATATTTGGATCAAATCTAAAGTATCTGACTGAATATATATGTCAATTCTTTTATTCAGAAATTAATATTTTGTAATCTGCAAATAGTTTAATGTAACTTAAAAATTACTAGTTAAAAATACTCAGTGTAAAACCTGACACAATTGTGTGTTAGTCATTGCAAACCAATAATTGGATCTCAAATCGTATAATAATACTTTGTCACTCGTGAGTTATATGGTAGGACATCCAGATCATACCTAAAGTGTTTTTTGTTTTGTCAAGTGTTATAAACGGAGAAATAGCTTATTCTTATAGTAGATGAACGACTAATGGCGACCAAATACAAAACACTTACCCAAACTTCTCTCATGAAAAGAGCGAGATAAATCAACGACAATAAAAACAAATTTATCGCATAACAGTTCATATGAAAAAAGAACATATTTTTCAATAGTTAATATTTTTATTTTATTTTATGTGATTTTAAAAATGTGCAATATCTTTAAAACGGTTCACCGTAGCGTTTTAAAGTTTACGTCAATCGTTTTCTAATGAAAAATTACATAATAAAATTATTATTTTTGTAAATTTAATGAAAGTTTTGATTTTTTGTGATTTGTTCTTAATTTCTTTTTAAAATTTGAGGGCGGTGGATGTATATGCAATTGCACTTATAAATTATATGCTTACAGTATTTACTGATTGCAATTTTTGTACCACATTTCATTCGAATCGAGTCATTCGTTCGTAAGATATTGCTTCCACACTTTCATTGACACACACACTAACACATACATATACACACTTACACACAAAGACATTACCTCAAAAAAGTTTGATTCGTGCTTAGGGATGCTTGAAACGTGCTCTCACTTTGAAAACTCGAATTTGAATTTTCGACCCATTCACAAGATTTTTCTTATACATTATAATATGTATATAAGGAAAATAATTAAATGTTTTATGAATGTAATATTTTAAGTAATATTTTATGAATATAATGTTTTATGAATAAGTATTTAAAGTTTTTCAGGAACCTCAGCATTTGAAGAGAACGCATATACTTTCTTACAGCTGTTTGCGAGGAATGTTGACTGAATATATCAACCATTTCAAATTTATTAACCATCAATTACATATTTTAAAACAAGAAAGATCAATCACGCTTAAATCATTGATTATGAAACACATTCCAGCTTCAATGCAATTTTATTTAAACATGTCTAAAATGCAATACATTCCTCGGTAATATTTCAAAACTTATCACAATACTACATTAATTTATTATATTTGAAAACGTAAACCTTCATCGAAAAAAATGAACTTCATTCAAATGACGGCATTGAAATAAAATTAGCCTGGCTCAAACATCTCTAAAATGCCATACATTCCTCGGGAATAATTTTAGAATTATCTTAATACTACGATAATGTATTATATTTGAAAACTTCATTGAAAACAAATGAAATTCATTCAAATGACGTTGTAGAAAAAATAACACACAGCAGCATTTCATTCATTAACAATTTCCCATTCATTTCATTCATCACAATACTATAATAATTTATTTTATTTAAAAATTAAGACCATGGAGCTACAAGTAATTAAACACTATGCTTAAAACTTTATCGAAAAAAATCGTCCTTCTCTTTGTAAAATCAATGAATATTTCATTCATATCAGCTATGCAGACTCCATGAGCTAAATAATTTTGTATTAAAGAAATACAGCAATTCTAATACAACTCATTCTACATATTTTGCTGTTTACATTTTACATAAGTGAAAAATAGGCTTCGTTGTAGAAATAATCCAATTTGGATGAGCATTTAAACTCAAATGTATTGTAATTGCGTTGTTGCAGTATGTAGATGCATAGAATATAAGCAAAAATAAAGTGGTTTTAGGACGGATACAACACCCAATATGAATTAAAAAGAACTTTAAAAATCACAATTTTGAGACAAGATGGATGCCATTTTGAAATGGATCACGTGATCTTTTCATATCCTGGTCACGTGATCGCTTCATATAAAAGGTATAATTATTATTTTAATTTTTATTTAAAAAACTACTGAATTTATTTTTCTGAAATTTTTTTTATACATTTTATGAAACAATTTAAATATAAACTAAAATTTTCGAGGCAATTTGTGAATTTTAAATGCGCTTAAAAAATGTTTGAAAAATTAGTTCCCATAGGGCTCAATGTATTTCATTTTTTCATCCCGGTTTCAATCCAAAACTAATTGGATGATATTATTCATTTATATCTCCATAGGTTCTACAGACCGTCTAAACAACATACTAAAATTTCATTTTGATTAAGTCATTTTTACGGCAGTTATCGTGCAAACGGACAGACAAACTGACAGACAGAATGAACAAAGTCATAAACATTTTCAACTTTGTGCTAAAATGTTAAAAATGCCGGCAATTTTATGACATAAAATTAATTCAAATATTATGTTATTCTGAAAAATTTTAGTGATACATTTTTGACGATAAAAATGTGTGTAATAAATTGCGTCTATATTTAGAAGTATATTTACGTTTCGTGGATAATTATCGAAAACAGTTTTTCAAAGCATGTTCTTTTTAACACTTTACAACAAAGTTGAAAAGTGTTTATGACTTCGTTCATTCTATCTGTCTGTCTACCCGTTAGCACGATAACTGCCGTAAAAATAAATTTATCAAAATGAAATTTTAGTGTGTTGTTCAGACGGTCTGTGGGTCCTATGAGAAAATAAATGAATCATATCACCCAATTAGTTTTGGATTGGACCCGGGTTGAAAAAATGAAATATATTGAACCCTATGGGACCTAATTTTTCAAACATTTTTTAAACGGATTTAAAATTCACAAATTACTTCGGGAATTTTAGAAAATATTCAAATTATCCCATAAAGTATATAAAAAAAATTCAGAAAAATATATTTAGTAGTTTTTTAAATAAAAATTAAAATAATAATTACACCTTTTTATATGAAGTGATCACGTCACCACTATATGAACAGATAACTTGACCACTATATGAACAGATCATGTGACCCACTTCAAAATAAAATATGGCATCCATCTTGTGTCAAAATCGTGATTTTTAAATTTCTTTCTAATTCATATTTAGTGTTTTATCCGTCCTAAAACCGCTTAATTTTTGCTTTAATTCTGTGCATCTACATACTGAAACTACGCATTTTCAATATATTTGAGTTTAAGTGATTATCCAAATTTGATTATTTCTACAACGAAGCCTATTTTTCACTTATGAAAAATGTAAATACCAAAAGATGTTGAATGAGTTGTACAATATTGCTGCATTTCTTTAACGCAAAATTATTTTTCTCATGGGGTCTGCAATATAGCAGATATGAATGAAATATCAATTGGTTTTACAGAGAGAAGGCCGATTTTTTCGATGAAGTTTTAAGCACAGAGTTTAATTACTTGTATCTCCGTGGTCTTATGTTTTTAAATAAAAAAATATTATTGTATTGTGATGAATGAAATGCATGGGAAAATGTTAATGAATGTAGTGCTGCTTTTATAGAGAGAGCCAGGCTTGTTATATTTCGATGACGTCATTTGAATAAATGTCATTTGTTTTCGATGAAGTTTTCAAATATAATAAATTATTGTAGTATTATGACATTTTAAAAAATATTATCGAGGAATGTATCGCATTTTAGAGAAGCTTAAACCCGGCAATTTATATTGCAATGCCCTCATTTGAATGAAGTTAATTTTTTTCGATCAAGTTTTAAGTTTCTAAATATAATAAATTAATTTAGTATTGTGATAATTTTAAAAATATTACCGATCAATGTTTCGCATTTTAGAAATGTTTAAATAAATTTGCATTGAAGTTGGGAAGTGTTTCATAATCAATGCTTTATGCATGATTGATCTTTCTTGTTTAATACTATAATTATTTGTAGAGAGTTCTTTCTAATTTCTTTAATGTATATATAGATATGCGTTATTTTTAACATTCTTTAGACATAATTGTGTCTTCTAAAGTAGTTTATTAATAGAACGGTTTGAAAGACTGTGTGTGTGTGTGTTGAATGTGATATAATCATCATTACGGTAATGAATAAATATTTAATTTTATTATGTGTCTAAATATTTAAGACTTCCTACCTTCTTTTACAAATATATTCCAGTGAAGATTATATATTATATGGCAACCTCGAAGTGTTCAGTATATTTATTAACTTTTTGTAGAAATGTTAATGTATATTGATTGTCTGTCATACCGATGTTGATAAATTATTTTGTATCTGACTCATACACATCCAAAATAAAATAGGAAAGTAAATAAATGTGTTTGCTAACCGATCGGAATTATAAAATCATTCGGACTGACCAAATCATTTTTATATAGAGAGATTTTATATCACGGCTAGGGCCGGACATATGGCATCAAATGATTTGCAATTTGGCATGATGATTTAGAATATTTTGACATGTGTCGCCTCCTATTTTCGTTAGAATCAAATAGAAGTTTTTATTGTTTATACAAATTTGCAGTGAAAAATTGTTTTCACTCATTTTGTATGAAAATATTATTTTCCTTGTTGTATCTTCAAAATCTCATATTTCATTGTTGCAAAAGCTGTTGGCATTAGAAAAGCAGTAATAGTTAAATTATTGATTTCAACAATTAGAAATACATTAGTTATCCAGATTTTCATTAATATATTACTTCTTTTGAAATGGCAAAAGCATTTTCAAAAATGAATCGTGTTTGTTCTTCACAATAATGTGCAAAACGCTCTTTATTTGTAAGGCTGCTATGCAGGTGTAATGAAAGCGCTTGAGAAGCGAGCATCAGCGCTAAATAAGCGGCAATAGGCAAGGGAAGAAGATTCCGTGGCTTGATGGGCAACAGCGTGCACGATATACAAAGGTTTTCGTGTGCGCTGACCTGCTTGAGTGGGCGTCTGTCCAGCTAGCCAAACAATCTCCGGCAGTGGGCGATCGTTAACGATTAAGGGATGGACCCAACATGCGTATTACTCCTGCGCAGCAATCGGTTAAAAAGAGTTCGCGAAGCGATCTCATTGACAGTCGACGGGTAGGAGGTAAATTCTCCCGATTAATGAAGTGAATTATGAGGGTTGGTGAGCGTCAGCCAGCAGGGGTAGACTCTAGAATATTACTCATACGTAACCGCAGTGAAGAAAACTAACTTTAAGTTTAAACAAACGAAACGCGATTTTTGTCACTGTACAAAGAGTAAGTGATAAAACATAACTCCCGAAGCGTGATATGGGGTGGGCGAGTAATTGAAAATAAGAAACCGCCCCAATGGACGTATTATTTCTGCGTAGTAGGCGGAAAGGAGCTTTGCAAGTGCTTGCGAGTAGGATGCAAAGCCACCCTACTACCGAAGCGGGTTATGGGGAGTTGGTGAGCGTCGGCGAACAGGGGGCGAATCCCCCTAGTATTAAGTTATACACTGATTTTTGCATTTTTACGTGATCTGGTATATATATCGTCGAATCTGAAAAACTAAGTTTAGCACAATTCTATAATTTGGCTAAAGCATTTTCATGCATATGAGCACACTTTCATTTTTTTTCCATTTCATACATAATTTTATATTAATGAAATGTTTTAAGTGATCGCATTTAGTCGTCGCAATTCCACTGTCTGCATTTTAACGAAGAGTGGGATCATGCTCTCTGGACTAGATAAAATTTAAAGAGGCGTAAGCGATGACGTACATAATGGGCGTGTCCTTTGCTTGCGAGAAGAACTTCCGGAGAGAGGTTTTGAATCTTCTATTTATTATTTTTTGCTTAGCGGGGGTAGTAACCACTCTTATGTTGAAGACCCATTCCGTCCGACTCGTCCGAGGACGAGAGCAGGAGCCACTCTTTTCTCTTATGTGTGATCATAGGTGAAATCCATTTAGTTCCTTTTGCGTTTTTATAAGCAATCAAAATGGAGTATGGAAACATTAAACTTACGTCTGTGTATGATATAAGAGTAGTGTATATAAGGGGGTTCTGGACCATCCGGTGCTATACTTTAACATGGGCAAATTCCGGTGCTATACTTCCCCATGTTAAAACGTAAGTGCACCGGATGGAGAGAGGGTGGAGCTTCATCTTGCCACGTGATGTTTCTAGGAATGAAGATTTTTATCAGTCAGATAAGAAGGATGTTATTAATCAATAAGTAAATATAAAGTTTTTTCTCTTCACAGTATAAATCTAATCTTTGCTTGCAAATTTCATTTCGTTTGTATATCTTGAGCATTCAATGTGTGTATATATATATATATACATATATTTCAATCATTCCAGATTTTGATCCATATGCATCTTTACCATGTTAAAGTGCCTTTAATTAAATAGGACTCTGTCAGTATACATGTAAAAAGTAATGTATCTTAATGTAATTCATCATGATTCTACTTGATCATAAGCAGTTTCTTGCAATGTATGCAAATGAATTCACTTTCTCTAAAGAATAAATCTTCATTTTCATTGATTAATATAAATATTTTTTTTTAAATTGTAGTCCCACCACCACCCGATGTATACAATACACCGCTACAATTTTTTAATTTAGCATGCCTTTATCATTTAAATTTGATAATGGCCATAAGCTAAACTCTTAATTCCATCATTTAAAATATATCGTTTATCATCATAGGGTGATAACCCCATTTTAATTTGTTTCACAGTATAAATCTTTTGATCTTTACTAGCAATTTTAATTTGCTCAACTCTATTATATCGACGTCTTGTTAAGCAGTTATAGTAATCTTGATGATGAATGAATCTTTTCACAGCATTCTTATTGACACCTTTAGCAGTTTTCTTTTCCATGAACGATGTTTTTAAACTGTACATTTTTGATCTTAACCCTACAAACTCTTGAGCAGGAGTACCATTCAACTCATCTTTCATTTTTCCAATCATTTTTTTATTTTTGTTGGAATGAAGTGGATGATCGCATGGATAATCCGAAAAATCGAAAAAATCTTGATGACTTTCAAAATCTTTATAAATATCTTCTGTTTCAACTTCATAGCACAGAGAATCCGTGTCTGTGAAAAGTAATTCAGCTCGACTTCCATACACCTTTTTAATAAAATTATAATGAAACTCATACATGAGTGTTTTACTCAGATCTAGTACTGAAAAACCAGCATAGATAGGTCTATTCAATTTTAAATTTGTCTTATGCATATGAACTGCAACCAGATCTTCATTAAATACTTTGAAAGAGTGAAAGGCTGGTGATGCAAGACATTTTTTTAATCTCTTTTCAGTCTGTACTAGTTTAACATCCATTCTTTTTCTCAAATTTTCCATTGTCTTACCAAAAACTGCGTTGTTCATAAGTTTGAACAGATCTTTTTCAAAAGAATTTTTTGCCAGTGTTCTCTTCTTAGTGTTAAATTGCACATAAGGCTTCAACCAAGGTTCTTGCTTGAAAGTTAATACCCGATGGATTTTCACAAGTTTCATCCCTAGCTTCATATATTGCTTTAAATTTCTATAATGTAGGACATATTTAACCTTGTGATTCAAATTGGGTGTTAATTTGATCTGATCCTTGCATATTTTTAAATCCATTTCTTTAGATAAATTACGACTATACTCCGAAATCAGAGACGGGGTGATATGAACCCTTTCAGGCGCTAGTGGATAGTCATTATGTTCATCATGCAAATCATGAGGATAGTCTATATCCGCCTCGATAATATACCCCACAGGCGAGTCATCTTCTACTACAAGTGGATCAAAATTCAGGATTTCTTTAGAATCAAGCCATCTAAAATCCGATACAGGGAGTGCTTGGCTTAGTGCCCATCCATATAAATTATTAGCATCTAGATACATTATATACTTACTAGGTTTTGCAGAATCATAATGTTCCAAATACTTATTATTAGCATGGCTTAGGCGTTTGCTAATTACACTAATACCGCCTCTAATACCTTCTTCTAAAAATAGGTACATATCAGGATCTGTTATCAGTTCTAATGATACACCGCTAGTCTTTAAGGCAGCATTCCAAGCAAGAGATGGTAATGTTAGACAGTGAGCAGCATCTATTCCATAATAATTCAGTGTCAAATCACGAAAATTTTCAAAAATGTCTGCTAGCAGAAGAATATCAGTTTTTATGTACAAGTCATGATATTCCCCCATATTCTTTATCTTTAAGGATGACCAAACATGTTGGGCATAAGCATAGGCTTCATCAGAGACCTCCTCCTGATTTAAATCATCGAAGAAGGCCTCTTTAGAGGGCAGACTTGTTTCTTCAAACTTCTTAGCACAATCTATATAAGAATAGGGGTAAACACCTTTTCTAGTAAGCAAATTCACATGATCATTTGTAAAATGTTCTTTAATGATATAAAACTGATCGGACTCCAAACTAGAGCTTAGTTTCTCAATAGAGGCAGGTAAAAATTGGAAGGAGCCTATAAACTGCAGACTTCCAACACGGAATGTTATATAATTCTGCATATTACTAGAAATACACTCAATTCTCTTTTCTTTAAATTGACCTATTCCCTGCATAATTAAATGTCCATCATACCCTTTTAAATTGTGGAACACAACAGGTATGCGCCGTCTTATTTTATAATTCAGATTGCAATTAGGATGAGCTGCACCTCTGAACTTAGAAGTTAAGTGACAGTGGTCTCTTACACGTTCTTCCCCTAAAGCCTTGTTGCAAATATGACAGATAGCGGCATTTTCAAAGTTTTCACGATCTTCAGCAGTGAAACTCATTTTCATATTTTCTTTCAATATTCTTTGAATCTCCTCTTCTTCATGAATAAGAGCCTTCAAAAAATGAGTAACCACATCTTCACCTCTATAGATAACAGGACCTTTAAAGGTTTTCCCATCAGGACCAATAATAATGTATGCAAAACCACACGGAACATGATGAGATAAGATGTTCTCATGTGAAATGGAGGGAGAATTCTCACACGTATCCGTTTTTATTATAAAAGATTCAAAGTCCGCATATACCACAAATGGTACACGCATTTGCATATAAACACTTTTAAATTTCAAAATTGCATCATCACCACTAGGTAGTTCCACTCGCTGCAGACCATACTGTTTGCATAATTCAGTATGATTCTTTAAACGAGTTTCAGATGAAAATCGCTGTAAACAGTGATTGCAAAAATATTGCTTCTCTTTATGCTTTCTTAAACCGTATAGAAGTTTACTCATACTTTTAATACAGCAGAAATGATAGTGCTCATCATTACTAATAAGTAGTAAATTACAGTGTTGATCCCGTCTATTAGATGATATATAGAGTGGAAACACATTCCTATCTTCATATCCAAAGACATTCAAGCTCGCGTTATTATTTCGCTCAAACAACTTAACTTGGTGTAAAGGTGTAGGAAACTCAATTCCACGCATATTTAGCTTGCATTCATATTCAATATATTTACTGACACGATCCACATGATCATGAACAGGATAAAGTCCTGCTAAGATAGACCACATAAAACACTTTTGATCACTATTCTGCACATTAATAACAGCTTTCTTAGCTGCTAATTCTTTTGGTAGAGGGATATAACTAGAAGCAGCTAGAGGTTCATATACCCCAACATCAATCATTAGTTCATCAACCCTCTCTAAAACCCAACCACTGCCACGTCCTTCATAGGTTTCGAATGATGTTAATACTTTTCTAAAAGCAGAATCGATATTAGCATTCAAATCTTCTTCAGTAATATTCCTCATACAGGAACTTCTGAAATAAGCTGTACAATATTCCTGCTCTTTTTCAGATCGGAAGCGAGTAAAACGACAACACAGATTTATGTACCATACAATACTACGTTTCAAGACAATCTCCTCTAACAGCACCTGTGTTATACCAATTCTGTTAGAATCTAAAAAGGTAAGGATATCTTTTTCACCATCTCCGTCAATTTTATGAACAGTTACTGTACTGTTTAAAGCTTGTTGACAGGGATTTATAGTCACTTTCCTCTTCTTATTCATGCCAGAAACACCTGAAGTTTTTCTTTTACCACCTTGCGTAGGACCAGCACTAAAAGTTTTACTTTTGAAATTCGACATAGACTTATCACTATGAGTTGTACGTTCATGATGCAACATATCACTCATTCGAGTAAATGTAGCAGGACATTGCGAACAAGGAACTTTACTTGAAGAGTCATGAATCTTCATATGCCGTACTAAACTTCGCTTCTTCGTAAAGCTCTTCGCACAAGTAAGACAAACCTGTAAAAGATAAAAATACAAGATTTTAGTATAAGCATGTTATAAATCTTGTTTAGTATTATAACACATTTCTCAAAACATATGTAAGGTCATCATAGATTCCTTATACCACCTCAATAAGAATCATTTAAAAAGTAATGATAAATCCACCAAGTTAAAGAATATTTATAGATATGAAAACACTAATTAGCTATATTAAATTCATAAAAGTTCTAATTAAATAAAAAAATAATTAAGTTATCACTCATTGTAAAAATGACAAGTTTAATAAATTCACAAAATAAAATCATATTACAATAAGTACTTACATGCCCACTCATGTGTAAAGGCATAACATCAAGCATATTAATATCGCTATTGTTAGAGGCACTATCTCTAATATCGCTACTTAAAGAAAACATCACGATTTAATAATATAAGACACCACCGTAAGCACAACCTGCTACTATGAAGTATTCGCGTAGAATGACAAAATTGCAGCCTGCAAGTTACCAAAACTCAGCCGTAAGCAAGAAAAAACTCTAGAGGTATCACGGTTACAGTTAAACCGAGTAACAAACAACTTATCATATATTACATACACCAGCCCCACGAAAATAAACAACCCGTTTATAATCATAATCGATAATATCTTTTTTAATAATCGTAATCAATACATTAAATAGCTTCTCGTAGAATTAAAACTCATTAAGATATATTAAAACCCCAACACATGTACTATAATTACTAGATTTTAATGATTCAAAGTGTAAAATACTCGAAATCTAACCCGAAAGCATACTTTACAAAAATTTTTTAAAATGAGCATAAAAAACCATAAAATTCACCCAGGAACTAGTTAACACCCTCAAATTACTCAGAATTATCCTTTACATATACAATATAACCATTTAAAGTCATAAAAGAGTCAGTAGTATAGTAGTTATAAAAGTGGCATTCTGCGGCGGATCGGGGAAGTGGCTCAGTGTGGCTCAGGAGGAGAGGCCCTCTTTGGGAGGGAATTTCCCTCTTTGGGAGGATGCCTCTCTTGAGCCGCCTCCCCTCTTTGGAGTGTCTTCCCTCTTTTGAGAGGAAGCTCCTCTCAGAGGGTCTTTAGACCCTCAGGAGGGAGGATGCCTCTCACTGCCCCCCTCCCCTCTTTTGGAAGTTTGGTGAGGCGGTGCGGCACCGGATGCCTCTTTCGGAAGAGGGCAATTGCGAAGTCTTTCACAGAGGCCATGATGACTCATACGGAGTGAGTTTCACTCCGAGTCTTGAGAGGGAATGTCACAATCGTTGACCGACCTTTAACCGGAGTGCATACATAGCCTAATCGCAAGGGAGTGAAATATTTAGACATTGATAAATTGGGGCGAGGGTGATGTCGCAATATTTGAATAGTCGATCTGACTGATTATCGGGGAGGGAGTTGAACTTTGGTCCGATGAGACAACTGATAACAGAAACGCTCCGACCTTAACCCTCGACGGACTATGACAATATTTAACCATCGTGACATACTTAAAGTAAAGTTTCAGCGAGCGAAAGTCTAGGAGATTTAGGATGGCTGATGAAAATTTGTGAAATGGACTGAAACACACCCATAAATATGAAAAAGTGTCATTAAAAATATATATTTTGTAAAAAAATGATGTTAATACATTAATTTTAGGGAATTATCAATGCATTTTGGAATACGTTACAGGAGTTTAAAATTTCAGGAAGCGAGTAAAGAGAATCGATACTGAGCGAATTTTTTCAGCGATGTTAATTGTTTTAATGAAGCAGTTATAATCGAATCGAGAAATATGAATATTAAATAAACATATGTAACATCATGTGATTCGATAAGAAATATCACATGATATATCTATGTATCGAATCGTGCGATCTGTCACGTGACATCTTGTTAGCGAATCAAAGACTACCACGTATGCAATCACATGATATTCACGTGATGTTTCCGCTCATTTTTTTATGCTCATTTTAAAAAATTTTTGTAAAGTATGCTTTCGGGTTAGATTTCGAGTATTTTACACTTTGAATCATTAAAATCTAGTAATTATAGTACATGTGTTGGGGTTTTAATATATCTTAATGAGTTTTAATTCTACGAGAAGCTATTTAATGTATTGATTACGATTATTAAAAAAGATATTATCGATTATGATTATAAACGGGTTGTTTATTTTCGTGGGGCTGGTGTATGTAATATATGATAAGTTGTTTGTTACTCGGTTTAACTGTAACCGTGATACCTCTAGAGTTTTTTCTTGCTTACGGCTGAGTTTTGGTAACTTGCAGGCTGCAATTTTGTCATTCTACGCGAATACTTCATAGTAGCAGGTTGTGCTTACGGTGGTGTCTTATATTATTAAATCGTGATGTTTTCTTTAAGTAGCGATATTAGAGATAGTGCCTCTAACAATAGCGATATTAATATGCTTGATGTTATGCCTTTACACATGAGTGGGCATGTAAGTACTTATTGTAATATGATTTTATTTTGTGAATTTATTAAACTTGTCATTTTTACAATGAGTGATAACTTAATTATTTTTTTATTTAATTAGAACTTTTATGAATTTAATATAGCTAATTAGTGTTTTCATATCTATAAATATTCTTTAACTTGGTGGATTTATCATTACTTTTTAAATGATTCTTATTGAGGTGGTATAAGGAATCTATGATGACCTTACATATGTTTTGAGAAATGTGTTATAATACTAAACAAGATTTATAACATGCTTATACTAAAATCTTGTATTTTTATCTTTTACAGGTTTGTCTTACTTGTGCGAAGAGCTTTACGAAGAAGCGAAGTTTAGTACGGCATATGAAGATTCATGACTCTTCAAGTAAAGTTCCTTGTTCGCAATGTCCTGCTACATTTACTCGAATGAGTGATATGTTGCATCATGAACGTACAACTCATAGTGATAAGTCTATGTCGAATTTCAAAAGTAAAACTTTTAGTGCTGGTCCTACGCAAGGTGGTAAAAGAAAAACTTCAGGTGTTTCTGGCATGAATAAGAAGAGGAAAGTGACTATAAATCCCTGTCAACAAGCTTTAAACAGTACAGTAACTGTTCATAAAATTGACGGAGATGGTGAAAAAGATATCCTTACCTTTTTAGATTCTAACAGAATTGGTATAACACAGGTGCTGTTAGAGGAGATTGTCTTGAAACGTAGTATTGTATGGTACATAAATCTGTGTTGTCGTTTTACTCGCTTCCGATCTGAAAAAGAGCAGGAATATTGTACAGCTTATTTCAGAAGTTCCTGTATGAGGAATATTACTGAAGAAGATTTGAATGCTAATATCGATTCTGCTTTTAGAAAAGTATTAACATCATTCGAAACCTATGAAGGACGTGGCAGTGGTTGGGTTTTAGAGAGGGTTGATGAACTAATGATTGATGTTGGGGTATATGAACCTCTAGCTGCTTCTAGTTATATCCCTCTACCAAAAGAATTAGCAGCTAAGAAAGCTGTTATTAATGTGCAGAATAGTGATCAAAAGTGTTTTATGTGGTCTATCTTAGCAGGACTTTATCCTGTTCATGATCATGTGGATCGTGTCAGTAAATATATTGAATATGAATGCAAGCTAAATATGCGTGGAATTGAGTTTCCTACACCTTTACACCAAGTTAAGTTGTTTGAGCGAAATAATAACGCGAGCTTGAATGTCTTTGGATATGAAGATAGGAATGTGTTTCCACTCTATATATCATCTAATAGACGGGATCAACACTGTAATTTACTACTTATTAGTAATGATGAGCACTATCATTTCTGCTGTATTAAAAGTATGAGTAAACTTCTATACGGTTTAAGAAAGCATAAAGAGAAGCAATATTTTTGCAATCACTGTTTACAGCGATTTTCATCTGAAACTCGTTTAAAGAATCATACTGAATTATGCAAACAGTATGGTCTGCAGCGAGTGGAACTACCTAGTGGTGATGATGCAATTTTGAAATTTAAAAGTGTTTATATGCAAATGCGTGTACCATTTGTGGTATATGCGGACTTTGAATCTTTTATAATAAAAACGGATACGTGTGAGAATTCTCCCTCCATTTCACATGAGAACATCTTATCTCATCATGTTCCGTGTGGTTTTGCATACATTATTATTGGTCCTGATGGGAAAACCTTTAAAGGTCCTGTTATCTATAGAGGTGAAGATGTGGTTACTCATTTTTTGAAGGCTCTTATTCATGAAGAAGAGGAGATTCAAAGAATATTGAAAGAAAATATGAAAATGAGTTTCACTGCTGAAGATCGTGAAAACTTTGAAAATGCCGCTATCTGTCATATTTGCAACAAGGCTTTAGGGGAAGAACGTGTAAGAGACCACTGTCACTTAACTTCTAAGTTCAGAGGTGCAGCTCATCCTAATTGCAATCTGAATTATAAAATAAGACGGCGCATACCTGTTGTGTTCCACAATTTAAAAGGGTATGATGGACATTTAATTATGCAGGGAATAGGTCAATTTAAAGAAAAGAGAATTGAGTGTATTTCTAGTAATATGCAGAATTATATAACATTCCGTGTTGGAAGTCTGCAGTTTATAGGCTCCTTCCAATTTTTACCTGCCTCTATTGAGAAACTAAGCTCTAGTTTGGAGTCCGATCAGTTTTATATCATTAAAGAACATTTTACAAATGATCATGTGAATTTGCTTACTAGAAAAGGTGTTTACCCCTATTCTTATATAGATTGTGCTAAGAAGTTTGAAGAAACAAGTCTGCCCTCTAAAGAGGCCTTCTTCGATGATTTAAATCAGGAGGAGGTCTCTGATGAAGCCTATGCTTATGCCCAACATGTTTGGTCATCCTTAAAGATAAAGAATATGGGGGAATATCATGACTTGTACATAAAAACTGATATTCTTCTGCTAGCAGACATTTTTGAAAATTTTCGTGATTTGACACTGAATTATTATGGAATAGATGCTGCTCACTGTCTAACATTACCATCTCTTGCTTGGAATGCTGCCTTAAAGACTAGCGGTGTATCATTAGAACTGATAACAGATCCTGATATGTACCTATTTTTAGAAGAAGGTATTAGAGGCGGTATTAGTGTAATTAGCAAACGCCTAAGCCATGCTAATAATAAGTATTTGGAACATTATGATTCTGCAAAACCTAGTAAGTATATAATGTATCTAGATGCTAATAATTTATATGGATGGGCACTAAGCCAAGCACTCCCTGTATCGGATTTTAGATGGCTTGATTCTAAAGAAATCCTGAATTTTGATCCACTTGTAGTAGAAGATGACTCGCCTGTGGGGTATATTATCGAGGCGGATATAGACTATCCTCATGATTTGCATGATGAACATAATGACTATCCACTAGCGCCTGAAAGGGTTCATATCACCCCGTCTCTGATTTCGGAGTATAGTCGTAATTTATCTAAAGAAATGGATTTAAAAATATGCAAGGATCAGATCAAATTAACACCCAATTTGAATCACAAGGTTAAATATGTCCTACATTATAGAAATTTAAAGCAATATATGAAGCTAGGGATGAAACTTGTGAAAATCCATCGGGTATTAACTTTCAAGCAAGAACCTTGGTTGAAGCCTTATGTGCAATTTAACACTAAGAAGAGAACACTGGCAAAAAATTCTTTTGAAAAAGATCTGTTCAAACTTATGAACAACGCAGTTTTTGGTAAGACAATGGAAAATTTGAGAAAAAGAATGGATGTTAAACTAGTACAGACTGAAAAGAGATTAAAAAAATGTCTTGCATCACCAGCCTTTCACTCTTTCAAAGTATTTAATGAAGATCTGGTTGCAGTTCATATGCATAAGACAAATTTAAAATTGAATAGACCTATCTATGCTGGTTTTTCAGTACTAGATCTGAGTAAAACACTCATGTATGAGTTTCATTATAATTTTATTAAAAAGGTGTATGGAAGTCGAGCTGAATTACTTTTCACAGACACGGATTCTCTGTGCTATGAAGTTGAAACAGAAGATATTTATAAAGATTTTGAAAGTCATCAAGATTTTTTCGATTTTTCGGATTATCCATGCGATCATCCACTTCATTCCAACAAAAATAAAAAAATGATTGGAAAAATGAAAGATGAGTTGAATGGTACTCCTGCTCAAGAGTTTGTAGGGTTAAGATCAAAAATGTACAGTTTAAAAACATCGTTCATGGAAAAGAAAACTGCTAAAGGTGTCAATAAGAATGCTGTGAAAAGATTCATTCATCATCAAGATTACTATAACTGCTTAACAAGACGTCGATATAATAGAGTTGAGCAAATTAAAATTGCTAGTAAAGATCAAAAGATTTATACTGTGAAACAAATTAAAATGGGGTTATCACCCTATGATGATAAACGATATATTTTAAATGATGGAATTAAGAGTTTAGCTTATGGCCATTATCAAATTTAAATGATAAAGGCATGCTAAATTAAAAAATTGTAGCGGTGTATTGTATACATCGGGTGGTGGTGGGACTACAATTTAAAAAAAAATATTTATATTAATCAATGAAAATGAAGATTTATTCTTTAGAGAAAGTGAATTCATTTGCATACATTGCAAGAAACTGCTTATGATCAAGTAGAATCATGATGAATTACATTAAGATACATTACTTTTTACATGTATACTGACAGAGTCCTATTTAATTAAAGGCACTTTAACATGGTAAAGATGCATATGGATCAAAATCTGGAATGATTGAAATATATGTATATATATATATATACACACATTGAATGCTCAAGATATACAAACGAAATGAAATTTGCAAGCAAAGATTAGATTTATACTGTGAAGAGAAAAAACTTTATATTTACTTATTGATTAATAACATCCTTCTTATCTGACTGATAAAAATCTTCATTCCTAGAAACATCACGTGGCAAGATGAAGCTCCACCCTCTCTCCATCCGGTGCACTTACGTTTTAACATGGGGAAGTATAGCACCGGAATTTGCCCATGTTAAAGTATAGCACCGGATGGTCCAGAACCCCCTTATATACACTACTTATAAGTAGTTCAAAATAGACGATTCGGAAATTGAGTATGATGTCCAAATTAAATACCGGGCTCTAATTTAAGAACCAGCAACGGCGAGAGATTCGATAGAGTATATTAAAAAAATCTGCTGTGGGCAGCACATGACTTCCCTTATATAATACAATGAATTTACTACTTTTATAGCAAAAAAATAATGTATAAGAACCACGGTAGACTGTTTCTAACGTCGAATTGTACATTAGGTGCTTTTCGAAAGAGAACATGTAAAATTATTTCGATATATTATATATATATATATATATATAAGGAAGTAATGAAGTAACATAAAGTGATCGTAATAAATAGTGATCGTAGATGTTTTACATGCTGCATATTTCAAATAGAACTTTAAATGAGCGATATTATTATGACTAATTTAAACCGACCTTTGATATCCAGAACATTTATGAAGTGCGTTAGTGTGAAATTCCGTGAGAACTAGGCATTTTACACGCGCAAAGCGTAGACAGAAATGGCTAGTGCACATATATTGAAACATTTATTTTTATTTATTTAAAAAAAATACTGAAAGCTACAGGATATATATTTCAAGTTACAGCGCACAAGATAAAAACACATTAAAATGCAAACTATTAACAACAAATGATTTTCGTAAACAAATGCAAATGAATAAATACAATAATATACAGAATATTTACAACAAATGCTTTTTAAAATCCATTTCCGCTGAATAAAAAACTTCGAGATTATCGGGAAAATTTTTGTATAATTTACAGAAATTAGTTATTGCACAATTACAACGAATATTTGAACTTAAATTCCGTACAGCAAATAGATTCATGCTCCTGGTTGAATACTGGGGAACGTGAAACCCGATCCCACCAAAGACAGCGGAACAATTAATTCCGCCATTGAACAAATTCTTAAAGATTAAAAATAAAATGTAATCCCTTCTGTTCTGTAAGCTTTTAACATTAAATATATTACGTATAAAAGTAGCGGATAATACATAACAAAAAATCTGATGTAGGCAACACATGACTTTCCTTATATAATGCAATAAATTTACTGTTTTTACTGTTAAATTTTTTTTTATTCTTATAGTATATACTTATATTCTTTGCAAGATATTGAATTTTCTTCAATTAGTCGTCTTTTTCATTGATTTAGCGTCATTTTTATCCATTTGGCGAGATTTTAGTTAATTTTGGCAACATTTAAAAATGTCGCCAAATTGTCGATATTCAGCTAAATTCATCGCCAAGTCTCAACAAACGTTATGGACGGAGAAATAAGTTATTCTTACAACAGATAAATGACTATTGGCATTCAAATACAAAAGTATTACTCAAAGTATCTTTTCTCGTGAATGGAACGAGTTAGATCCATAAAAATGATGCCACCAAATTTATCGTATGATATTACATATGAACCGTAAACATGGTTCTCAACAGTTAATATGTTTTTTTTTTAATTTATGAAATTTTTTTGTTAAATTTATTTGAAAAATGTGCAATATCTCGAAAACGGTTCTTGCTAGCATTCTATAGTTTATGTCAATCGTTTTCTAAGGAAAAATTACATAAGAAATGTCTATTTGCGTAACTTTATTAAAGGTTTTGATTTTATGATTTTATCAAAATTTCACTCGAAAATTTAGTGGGGTTCTGAACATTCAATTGTGTTTCAAAACAATAGGCTTCCAGTATTCATGGATTATGATTTTTGTTCCAAATTTCATTCGAATCGCCCATTTGTTCCTGAGATATCGTCTCCTCAGACTCAGTGACACACACACACACATACACACATACTTTCACACACATACACACACACAGACATCACCTCAAAAATGTTCGATTCGTTATCAGGGATGTTGGAAACGTGATCTCCCGTCGAAAACTCGAATTCGAATTTTCGACCCCTTCACAATGCTTTCCTTATACATTATATATATAAGGAAAGTAAAAAAGCACGTTTTCTTATAATATGGATATCTCAAGAAAATATTTTGAATAATATCGATCTTGTTTGAATGAACAGCGTGAAAAGGCACTCCACACCACAGTCGTATACTCAAGTCCAGACCTGACCAATGCATTAAAACATACGCAAACAGTCTGAAAATTTCCAGTTAATGTGTTCGAAATGCACTAAGGTTGTCTTAAAACATTATTATCCGGCAAAATCTTAATTTCAAATTTAAAAAAAATAATTGGGAAAACTTTTTTCTTCTAATTTTGTACATGTGTACGAAAAAGTAAAAAGAGTAATCGAAAACTGAAGTGATGTAAGAAATGTACGAGGGCAATATTTTTCAAATTCCAGTTTCAGGTAGAACCATATTTCTTCACCCTTCATATAAGACACTTATAAAGCAGATAAAACTATCAAATGCATTTTCTTTGAACAATTCCCTTTTTGTGCGGCTTTGACGTTTTGACACCTCGTGGAAAGCTTTTCAGCTGAGAAGATAAGGGATTTTCCTAAAATCACAAAAGCGCTTGTTCCAAGAGGCAAAATTGTAACAAAACGTAAAACTTTTGGTTATTAGAGTTAACACTTTATTTTATAAAACATTTTATATAATAAGAAAAACTTGAGCAACGTACAAGCACAAATGACACAATAATGCAGCATATAAATGTTTTGGTGATACGCTGGATCCCCTTAATCAGGGCAAGAAAACCAATAAACACGAAGTCCTAAAGATGAATGGGCGTAACTGGAAGAAACAGAGATACCCATGACCTAGATTACGAGAGAACCAATCAGAAAGCAGAATGAAGGACAATCTAGCCAATCCGAAACGAGAAGTAACACACATGATTGACGTGCGCAAAAACACAACAGCAATATCCCGACAAGACGAGCCAAGTCAAGACTAGTTAACAAAAATAAATATCCAGCATAACCAGAATAAGTTGAAAAGACACATAAGAGCCCCACCGGCCGTCCAATTAGTTGCTCAAGTCCTCAGGATGTGTCGGACGGTCTGGGTCTTCATAAGAGCCCCAAAGATTAAGACATGGAACGAAGAAATTGTGAAGTTTCACAGGGCACTTCGTAAGACTGTGGATAAAAATGGAATACTGGACAAGTGATTAATTAAATTAGTAGAATTATATTGAATTTGGGGAGTTTCAAAGAAGTCAAGTTCGACGTGCATTTTTCCTTATCCTTTCAAGAAGGGTGATTACTGGGAATGAGTACTGGATCCGTCATTAACTAAATTACTAGAATTATAATGGTTATGGAAGGCTTTAAAGAAGTCAAGATCGTAGATCAACGTGCAGGTTTTCTTATTCTTTGCACAAAGTATATTTCACTTATTGACTTTATATACTATGTTTTATAAAATCATGTCGCGTCTTTACGGTGTTTATTTAATACAGTATTTACTCATTTTAAATACATATTTTACGATTTGGAATTAAATAAAATAAGGTATTTCAAAATACACTATAACAAGTTCTTTGATAAACCTCTATTGTAAAGGTAAAAAAAAAATATATATATATAATAGTAAGAAGGTTTGAAAGTCCAATGAAAGAAAAGTCAGAAGCTGTAACTCGAAAAACCTAACTTTCAAACAGGCTTACAAAATAAAAGTATAAAACAGCAAATCGTCAAGCAAATGGATAGAAGTACAAATTTCGAATGAACAAGTCTAAGAAAAGTAACAAAAAACAAAGGTATGGAACCAATAAAAGAAAAACTAAATTTGTATTTTCATCCATTTGCTTGAAGATTTGCTGCTTTATACTTTTATTTTGTAAGCCTGTTAGAAAGTTGGGATTTTCGAGTTACACCTTCTCACTTTTCTTTCATTGGACCTTCAAACCTTTTTATTATTGAAATCATTTTATTTGTTACCTGCATTTGCGCAATAAATTAAATGAATTTTGCATTGTCATTCTTATTTACTCATTTTTCACTTTTGCATTTTTGCAAAGTGTCCTTAATTTTTAAGTATGCTACGGTATAAAATGTATATATATATACGATTCGTTCGACTTTCTTCTACATTCATATTCCATAATATTTAGTCCTACTTGCAAAACGATCTTTGTAAGCATGAAATGAAAAGATAATATTTTTTTTTAGATTTTGTATTCAAGTTATTAGTTTCCCCACATAGATAGTATAAGAAATAGGAAAAATATTGTGATTGGGGAATAATGGAAATTGAGATTTTGGCGGAAGCGTAAATTTCAGGAATATCTAAAATCGAATCGTACGATTTTGATGTGATATCTGTGGGCGTATGTATGTTAATATATATAAGTGTGAGACCAAAAATAGATCTCACACCAGTTTTTGGGTGAGATAGTTTTGTGTTCAATATTTATGATTTGCTGCAATAGCAAACAATGCTTCAGACGAAACAACGCCAGAGTTTATTACAGATTAACCCGAGAGGTCAAATTAGGCCATAAACCTACAATCTAAGGTGTAGACATGAGAGTGATTTAAAAGAATAACCAATTATAGAAGATGTCTGGACGCAGTACCCAAAGTCGGCCAATGAGATCTAGGGAGGCGTGTCGGATCTCGGGCAAAACTTTGACCCGAGAGGTCAAATTAGGCCATAAACCTACAGACTGAAATGTAGCCATGGGAGTGATTAAAAACAATAACCAATTATGGATGATATCTGGGCGCAGTGCCCAAGATCGGCCAATCAGAGCCAAATAGTTGTTGTTGTTGAGACCCAGACCGTCCGACCTAACAGAAAGGTGTAAGGTAACTGTATGGACGGCCGGGAAGTGCCACCCAATTTAGACCGGAACCCAGTGGGGGAGGCATCCACAGGGACCGTACCCTCCTTCCCCTACCACCAACCTCTCGGAAGGACTTACGGACCCACATGTTTAACGTGATCGTACTCCGCATGAACACGGCGGCATTTGTGGTAGCGTGCAAATCTAGCGCGCAAACCACTTGGATACCGCACCCGAGATGGCCAACAGCACGCGGTGTTCCGAGGTGGTCACCCACCAAGTACTAACCGCGCCCGATGCTGCTTGACTTCGGTGATCTAACGAGAACCGGTGTTTTCAGCACGGTACGGCCGTTGGCCCAGCCAAATAGTTGTGTCAGACTTCAAGCAAAAAAAAGAGGCGGCAACCACGAGATGAGGACACAACTTTTACGAGAATGAGAGTGAGCAGTTATGAAACAAGTGATGAAGTAGTTAGTAAAGAGAAGTGAGAGTGAGGTTCTCTACGATAGTGAGGAGGCAATACAGATGAGAAGTCATGATGACCTCCACGGAGTCCAGAGGTAAATGTGAAACGCCAATGTCCGGATTATAGGTTCCAGAAGTGTTCTAGAGTACAATGAGCAGACGCAGTACGAGTAAGGAGCCCAACACTTTGAGTAAAGGGGTGAGTACGATATATAACCAGATGCAAGAATTGTGATCAATGACCGAGCAGAAAATGAAGGTATGTGCCCATTAAAGATTGTTGAAGGTCTTAGATGCATTTTTGGAATTTTTAAGCCAGGGCCTCACATTGTCTCCCTTCGCTGCAAGAATATGAATGATTATTGTAACTAATTTAATAATAAAGAGAATATTAATAATAAATTATTTTATATTAAGTTAAAATGGTGCAGTTAATTATATTCTTATATTAATTAATATTCTATTCCAGGATTCGCGCTGAAGATGAAATAGGTGGGTAAGAGCGGCACAATGACATGTTCCACGAATACGATATTTATGGCCATGTTAATTATGCATAATTTAATAATTTAAAATCCCATCTTTAAGTATATTTTACTTAACTGCGCCACAGTAAGTATGTTAGAGTTTGTGTCCGTCAGCATGTGCATATGATATTTCATATAAAAGGAGCGTTTCAAGCGTAATTTTGTACAATTATTATAATCAGTGAAATCTATTGATTTTAAAGGCCATCATATTTTTGGAAGATACCCCAATTTTCGAAAGAATTTCTGAAATAAACAAATATCCGTTAAAAAAACGCATCTTAAATAATGGAAATTAAATAATAATTTCATATGTATTTTTTTATTATACAGCAAGTGACACCAATTTTAGAACGCTATAGTATAAGCCGATAATGAAATGGTGTACGTTTTTGAAATAAATTTATCTAAAAAATCATTAAATTAAAATGATTAGTATCTTCAAATATTTTCGTTTTCTTTATGCAATATTGTTCAGTAAATTTATCAGCATTATCATAGATCAACTTTATTTCATTTACGACAGCAGATACTTTTTGTAGTAGTTTATACTTTATCGCCTAATAATTCGAAAATATTAATTTATTATAGGGGATATTAATGGAATGTAGACACTTTAGTGGCGCCGATGAATTGGATAGACTTGGCTTATCTACGCCAATATAAACTATTTTTATACCATTAACACCCATAGCACTGTTAAAATTATAAGTTTCAACATATTAATATAGTAACGTCATTGTTGCGGGAGTGATTAATTTTCATAGGAAAAAATGCTGTAAAAATCCTAAAAGTTGAATAGTTTGAATTTTATACAACTTAATAATACTTCCTTGAAAAAAGCAGATATAAAAGAATAGTACTACTACAGTAGTTTTAAAGGTTTTATATTCCCTCTTCCTGGGGTCAAGAATTAAACTCTTAACAAGATACAATGGCTACGTAGCAGGCAAGATACATTGGCTAGTCTAAGGTACAATGGCTGCGTAGCAGGCAAGATACATTAGCTTCTCCAAGATACAATGACTACGTAGCAGGGAAGATACATTGGCTACTCCAAGGTACAATGGCTGCGTAGCAGGCAAGACACATTAGCTTCTCCAAGATACAATGACTACGCAGCAGGCAAGATACATTGGCTACTCCAAGATACAATGTCTACGTAGCAGGCAAATATACACTCGAACAAATTTAGAACACTCAAAACGGGAATTCGGAAGTAGATGGCAACAACCAATGTTAATGGTTGGTTTACGATTTCATAGGCTACTTATATCCATTAGCAAATCATCGGGTTGGGGATTCCAGTTATGTTTGATTTAAAGTTTGCCACTTCATAGTTGTATCTCAGAGTTTGTTAACAGCACACTGTTCTTAGCAGAAAAAATATATCTCATAACATCCTCGAAAAATTGTTGGCACTTAAGTTTCTTTTGCCTGCTTTCTTTGCAAACTTAAAAAAGTTAATTTGAAAAGTTACCAATTCACCGTCTTAGATTACTACAAAAGGCCAAATTCCATGTAATATCAAGTATGTATTAATTTTGTGCATTATGTCGTACTATAGAAGAAATATATCTTATTTCAATGAATGAAAACAACGAACTTCAAAAGATAAAACATTTTGAGATACATATAGGAGGTATACTAATCGTTTCCTAAGATAACTATCAAGTCTATACCGTTCACAAAGAACATAGAGTTTTACAGGATAACTATCAAGTCTATACCGTTCACAAAGAACATAGAGTTTTACAGGATAACTATCAAGTCTATACCGTTCACAAAGAACATAGAGTTTTACAGGATAACTATCAAGTCTATACCGTTCACAAAGAACATATAGTTAACAAAGCACGCTGTTGAGAATTTTTTTTCCTTCCCGTAAAATTTCATTTATCAGTAATGTCCATTCCATGCCCGATACTAGAAATATTAATGTATTATTAACTAGTATTTATTAGAAAGTTACTGACAATATGAGTCGCGTAAATACTCTTCCAGTAGGTGTTTTGACTTCAGATTCATAAAAATATAATGTATCCCAAGACTGAAAATAATGTTTCAGAGATAAAATAATTTTTCCCAGATAAATGAATATAAACAAGAAAGATCAATCATGCTTAAAGCATTGATTATGAAACACTTTCCAACTTCAATGCAATTTCATTTAAACAAGTCTAAAATGCAATACATTCCTCGGTAATATTTTGAAACTTATCACAATACTGCATTAATTTATTATATTTGAAAACTTAAACCTTCATCGAAAAAAATGAACTTCATTCAAAAGACGGCATTGAAATATAAATTGCCTGATTTAAACATCTCTAAAATGTTATATATTCCTCGGTAATAGTTTTAGAATTATCATAATACTACGATAATTTATTATATTTGATAACTTCATCGAAAACAACAGAAATTAATTTAAATGACGTCATAGAAAAAATAACACGCCTGGATCTCTCTATAAAAACAGAATTTCATTCATAACTTTCTCCCATTCATTTCATTCATCACAATACTATAATAATGTATTTTATTTAAACATTTTATTTAAGACCATGGAGCTACAAAAAATTAAACTCTATGCTTGAAACTTCATCGAAAAAAATCGTCCTTCTCTTTATGAAATCAATTAATATTTCACTCATATCAGCCATGCAGACTCCATGGACTAAATTATTTTGTGTTAAAAAAATACAGGAATTCTAATACAACTCATTCTATTTATTTTGCTGTTTACATTTTACATAGGTGAAAAATAGGCTTAGTTGTAGAAATAATCAAATTTAGATGAGCATTTAAACTCAAATATATTGTCATTGCGCTGTTTCAGTATGTAGATGCACAGAATTTAAGCAAAAATAAAGTAGTTTTAGGACGGATACAACACTCAATATGAATTAAAAAGAACTTAAAAAAATCACGATTTTGAAACAAGATGGATGCCATATATCATTTTGAAGTGGATCATGTGATCGTTTAATATCATGGTCACGTGATCGTTTCATATAAGAGGTGTAATTATTATTTTAATTTTTATTTAAAAAACTACTGAATATATTTCGCTGAATTTTTTTTATATATTTTATGGAACAATTTGAATAATACCTAAAATTTTCGAAGCAATTTGTGAATTTTAAATCCGCTTAAAAAATGTTTGAAAAATTAGGTCCCATAGGGCTCAATGTATTTCATTTTTTCGACCCGGGTTCAATCCAAAACTAATTGGGTAATATTATTCATTTATATTTCCATAGGTTCTACAGACTGTCTGAACAACATACTAAAATTTCATTTTGATTAAGTCATTTTTGCGGCAGTTATCGTGCTAACGGTCAGACAGACAGAATGAACAAAATCATAAACACTTTTCAACTTTGTTGTAAAGTGTTAAAAAAAGAAATATTGTTATCTACCAAATTTAATTTAAAATGTGAAGCCTCTCTCATATGCAAAACGTTTAATCACTTGGAAAGATATTTATTATATAATATACCTCTCTTTTCTTTCTGGAGGCTATCCCAAAGCCAGAATTTAATTGAATTTGTTTTTTTCCCTATATTAAATAATTTTTAATTAAAAAACTACTTAACATATTTTACTGAATTTTTTTTTATATATTCTATGGGATAATGTGAATATTTCCTAAAAATTTCGAAGCAATTCGTGAATTTTAAATTTACTTAAAAAATGTTTGAAAAATTAGGTCCCATAGGTATCCCATAGGTCCCATGTATTTCATTTTCTCAACCCGGGTTCAATAAAAATCTAATTGGGTGATATTATTTATTTATATTCCCATAGGTCCTACAGACCGTCTGAACAACATACTAAAATTTCATTTTGATAAAATCATTTTTACGGAAGTTATCGTGCTAGCGGACAGACAGACAGACAGACAGACAGACAGAATGAACAAAGTCATAAACACTTTTCAACTTTGTTGTAAAGTGTTAATAACAAAATGTGCACTCAAGGACTCAAGGACGGGGTTAGTGAAGTGCCCAGGAGTGGAAAAAGAATCCTCCCTTTAAACTTCAGGCGAAAAGGAAAAAAAGTCAGAAGAGGAATTACTAAAAGATTTTAAACAACTAAGAGATGCTTGGGGGGGTGGGGGTTAGGGGCCATTAACCGAGGTCATGCCTTTCCCCAAGTCTTCAGAAAGGGAAAGTGCTGGGGCCCAAGTGGGTTCCCAGCAGAGAGAGAGAAAAGGGGGGGGAGGAAGAGGTGCGCCCCGAGGTGCGCAGGGCCTTGAGCTTGAGAAATGCCTAGTAGCAGAAAAGGGGGGGGGGAGGCTTGTCAACGGTTGCCGAATTCCCAAAAGCAAAGGGGGGGAAGGCTTGTCAACGGTTGCTGAATCCCCAAAAGCAAAGGAGGAGTACAGCGGTTAAAAGTATGCAACTGAAGGGAGAGCAGATAAGACTATGCTGGACGAGCTTTTTAGGGCGGAAGAAGATATCTCGTACCGATCGGCAGGCAACGACCGGGGACGCTTACGCGCGCCCGGGTTACCCGCCCAATAGCGCGGGATACTGTCAAGCGTAGGGTTATTAAACGAAAAGTGCAAGTACGAAATTGAATGAAGTTTTTAGAATCTAGCTGGATATTTCAGTCTATCATTCTTATCATTTTCCTTTGGCAATTAAATTGCCAGGTAAAATTTTTATTTAAAGAACAAAATGAGTGGAGGGCAAAATTATACCTCCTCTTCTTCAATTACGTTTCTTTTATGCATGCTTATTGAATGCAATCAATTGCATGTTACATTATTACGTTTGATTTCGGTTTTTTAAAGTCGATTAAACAGTTTTTATGCTTATGCTACTTGCGTTCACTGTTTTCTTTCTTCCTAGAATATTACGTCTGATTTCCCTAACTTATGTTTAGGAAATTTTATCACATCCTCTGCAGCATTCCAATGAATGTACTTCAACAAAATTTCCAACATTATATGCTGTTACTGCTGTTTCTTTTGTCCTGACGACGGAGACTATTTTACTTTCCAAATCAGGTTGATAACGCCAATTATACGAAATTCTGCTTTATTAACATATTTTTCACATAGATTTTTACACGTAATATAGGTTTCGTGATAATAGTATGTAAAATATGATTTTACTTGAAATATAATTTTAAAGTAATTTTTTTATTTAAAAAAACCGTCTTGAATGCAAATAAAAAAATGATATTGCTCACATAGTAGTAATATAGCTATCTGTGAGGTAATCGGCGGTTTCACGTCAATAAATGACGCTTATTTAAAATCTCCATCATCAATGTTAAATACGTAATCTAATTATTAGTAATACAATTATTTATAAGCACTGTTGATTTCAAATGTAGAAACTAGTGTTTAAACATTGAATAATTTAAAAGGAATGATTTCAGATTGTTATATGTACTAGCCGAATACCCTTTGAAAATCAACGGTCCCACATTAAGCAACCACCGAATAAGGTTCATTTTTAAATAATTCGATTTTCTTATTTATTCGAAAAATCGAACATTTGGTTTTGAGGCACCCCCAAAAGTTGAAAATATCTAAAAACTGAAGTTGCACATGTTCTTCCTTTCGAACTATCTAACCGTACACCAAATTTGAAATCTCTATCTAATTCTGAAATATGTTTTTGTATCAATTCATCTTCCGAAAGTTTCCCTCTGGAGCACCCTCTTAAACGAACATTTCTGATAAACCATATTCGTCTTGAGGGTCTTCGTCAAATGATTAGTTCATATACCAAATTTCAAGTCTCTATCGAAAGGAGCCATTTCTCATTTATTCCGAAAATCGAAAATTTTGGTGTGCAGCACCCCCTTAAGTAGGAAATATTGGATATCTGAAATTGCACACTTTCTTCCTTTCAAACGGTTTACCCATATACCAAATTTGAAGTCCCTATCTTTTCGCAAAGTATGCTTTCCTATTATTTCACTTTTCGAACGTTTTGGTGTGGAGCATCCCTTGTAGAGAACGTTCTCGAAAAATTCGAACCGTGTACCAAATTGCAAGTCTCTATCTATTCGGGAAGTGCCTATAAAAAGCGTGACAGACAGACAGGCGGACACTTGGCAATTAGTATATATAATGTTAAATAGATGATATATTTGAAAAATGATGCTGAAAAAGAAATAAAAACTAATTCAATATTATTTGAAATATGCAATTTTTCTTGTCCTCTTATTGCAATTCAAAATTCAAATCAAACTTTGAACATACACCAAGTAAAAAAGAAAAGGTCAAAGGCTTCGTATGAAATTTAAAGTCTACATTAAAGTCAATTCAAATATTTGATTTTTCAATTCCAAGATAAAGATACCGAAGTAGGCATGTGCTTAACGTCTCACAATAAGGGTGTCAAGAATAAATAATACGAAATACACGAAAACGCACTTCCACTGGGATACTTGATCTTCAATTTATAAAAATTAATGTCTCCCAAAGGTGAAAACAATTTATTTATAGCAAATAGATATTTTCGAGAGAGATAAGTAGTGCAGAAATATACCGAAGCTTCAGCATTTCAGTCTGTGAAGTCGCAATAAAATTGTCAATCAAACGGGAATTTGATCTTTTGATCTTGTTAGATTGTTGACAGGTTTGAATTAAGACATATACTGCAGGCGTCGCATAGATATTTCTACAGACTTAAAATTGATTTTTTTTTATCTCTGTCGTTCATTATATGATGACAGAAGAATATAAAGTGTCATCGCATGGCATAAATACTGATAGACTTTATGTTAGTTTCTAAGTAATTCATTTTTCTATTTTTCGAATTTGCTTATTTTTAAATTACACCGAATTGCCAGAATTTGAATGAACATAATCATCATGAAACAGATATAAGCTACAGTACATTGATGCAATATGCAGCAAGTTATCCTTTAGTTAACTAAAATGTCAAAAACAGTTTTAATGTAAGATTTAACAAAAATAATAGATGCAATACCAGCAGCTAGTGGCCATTATATAGAGAAACCAATTTTCATAACATTCAGTGGTTAAGCAAGTTCTGGTCCCGCTGTGCGGTCTACACCAAGAAATTTGCATCAAAATCCGAGCATGAGTCGTTGAAATAGATAAAACCGATTTTAGTTTCAAGAGTCCCCGGCACCCTTTCACCACTGTCTCCGACATCCGCCAAAAATAAAATCAGAATACTGATTCTGCACTCCACCACCAAATGGAAATTCCCGTAATATCAAATCCTCCCCACTAGAGAAAATCCGCTCATATATCCTAAACAGACAGGAGCATTTTCGCCAGAGATCATGTTTTTAAAGTTGTACACACCTATATGGCAATGAGAAGCGCCATAACTCGGGTCGAAAGCGAAAGATAGTATAAATCGTTATTTTTCGAACATGTGCTATGACACTTTGAAATAAAAGCAATTGCATCATTAATTTAATTGGAAAACTTTAACAAATAAAGTGACAATGAAAACAATTTAAGTTTCCTACAATTAAGGAATGAGGGTACAAGGTAAAAATTTTTGAATACCGTACCTCGAAACGTTTCCTTTTCTTTTTTACTTTGTCGACCATTTTAATATGATCAATGCGAAAAATACTTTAAAATATAGTTTACTCGTTTCTAATCGTTGTTAAAAATTTTATAAAAATATCGATTTGCTAAAAAATTCATATTTTATAGGCTTTTCGATATTTTCTGTCTTCCGTTCAAACCAAAATATCGGGATTCTAACTTTAGACCAAATAAGAGGGTTTTAATTCTGTCAATACTATAGTAAAAACAAGCTGAACAAATAAGTCAGATGGCTGGCACTAGGGTAGCCAATTTTGCTCGGAGAAATTTACGACCTATTAATTCACAAATTAGATATGGCATCATCAGATTGGAAAGTCATGATGTCGACATAGACGTAACCTGTGCTTTCGGACAAGACTCGAACAAACTCCATGAAATTGGGGTCTAATAATGACAGAGCCCAAGGTATCATAAAAAGCAAATCCAATGAAGCACGGGGAATAAGTGATTCCTCAAAACAAATAAAATTCAATTAGAATTGTGAACGAGAGGATGATGATCATTTGGAAAGGAGTCGTTGCACTACAAAAATGTCATCAGTTCACAAAAGGGTCCTCGGCCTCGCGTTAAAAGACGACAGCAGTTTGAAAATGTTGGGTGAGCTAAAATTTGAAATGTTCTTTGAAAGTGAAAACAATAAGATATTTCCTGTAAATCAACTCTAAGTCTATGAAATTTTATATACCACAAGTCGAGCCAGTGATTATTAATACAGTGCAAATGCATACCAACGAAACACATTCACATTTAGGTCGAGCGCAGATTCTTTTGATGTTTCAGTAAGTATTGCCGGTCTTACATCGCCTCCTAGATATATTCTTATACAATATTAAATTAATGTGTTATGTACAAATTATTGGTTGAAAATGTATTTTAATAATTGAGTGCTTCATAAATAAATATATAATTTAAAAGATAAACTTTGTGGTTAATTACCTTTCAGATCCGTTAAGTTTTCTTGCACTTTTGAGGTAAATTTTGACAGTTATTACGAAAACATGCAATATATGTAGTTGTCATTATTTACATAAAGATGCAGTATGTATTTTTTTTTCAAAATAAATAGACATTTAATTTTTTTCACCACTTTCAATCTTCCTTCTTTTTATTTCCTTCACTAACTGTATTTTTAACTGGGAATTTTTCCCTTACCTGTATAATTTAGCCTAAAATTGTGGGATTTTTCAGTATTATAAAATATATTATATTTTTTCAATTTCTGAAACTTTCGGGCAACTCTCCGGATCTATAGCTACATTTTAAAAAATCTACTGGGACAAGTAGTGGCTTTGAAATACAGGAGGCATACATACATACACACGTAAGCAATGGCTTTTAATAGTGTATATTTCTTCTGCCGATGATTGTAGCTTTGTATTGGTTTAGATTCTATTCACTTAGTATTACTGTTCTTTTATTGCACGCAATATCTACTTTGAGAACTATATATCTGTACGAAACTTAATGTACCACTGAAAAAAATTCTGTTAGATAGTAGTAGATGTGGGTTGATTTAGGTTGTGAGTAGATATTGTTGGTTGATTTATGTTGATTTATGAGCAGTTGGCTCACTCTGATCATCAAATACGTAGAAGTGGATATTGAATCTCACAGGGACAGGTAGGGAAAGCTGTGTATTCATACGTGTTTATAGTAAGTTGGAATCCAATGTGTTGTGTCCGGTAAAGTACCTTCGATGTGCGATACAATAGTAAAACAGCAGAGTGCTACATTTATCGAATCCAGCTCAATCCGAAAACTTCTAACATCGACCAGTTTCTTTGTTAAATTCTTCAGTAAAAGAAATGATTTGCAATATACAGAACATTTTTATTACTTCATATTGCAGGTTACTTTAATGTTATGATTTTTGAACAGAATTTTAATTGCATTACGCGCTATTATAAGTAAGTTTGAGTCCTTTTGACTCTTCAACCATACAAGAAATAAACACCTAACCCTTTAAGCGTTGTTGACGAGTTCAACTCGTCATGCATTGCACTACCGCTAAGCGGATTTGAAGAGGTAGACTCGTCATGCAATTTTAAAGCTGAGACTCCTATGTATTTGGCGGGAATAACAGGTCATATGATTTTTTATGAGATATTAACTGTGTTTACAATATTTTACACTAGATGGCAGTAGTAGTCCTACAAACTAATTTTATCAGCGGCAGTCTTTCGTAAACGCACGTAAAATAAACACAGTTTTGATGGGATTTCACATTCAAAGCAATGGCGGCCTCAAATGCTTTCAATCTTATTTCAGCAACGCATAAGTTATCTCACATCCTGCAAACACACCCTGCAAAAAAGTGTCAACTAGGCGATGTGTTGTATGTTATGCATCCAATAAAACTGGCAAGACGCTTAGGAAAGAAACCAGAACATGGTGTCCAAACTGTGGAATTTCTCTTTGTTATATTCCATGTTTTAAAATTTATCACACAAAGAGGAACTATTAAAAATTGGAGTTGTATGTTTTTTTATTTACTTATCTGTTATTATACATGGTTATTTACTTAATACTTATTTCAGCAAAACAACTTCAACGCGCAATCAATGGGGTAAACTGTATGGGAGAAAAAAAATCTTCCCACTACAGTGCTTTCGAAGGGAAATAAAGGACACGCTTAAAGGGTTAAAAATTATAGATCTGCTGTCCGATAGCAAACTTTTCGTTTCCAATTAATCCTTGCTGCTCTCAAAAAGTTTAATAAGTCGAATGCCTGTGTGTGCGACTCTTGATTATCTCTTGTTAAGAGATTCCTTGGATTAAAAATATTCGGGTTTTTTTTAAATACTTAACTCTTCTCTAGATTTTCTGTAGTAATACAGGAAACTTTTATGGTAATATAATTGTTTTCTATGGTCCTATTAGAATATTATTCTATTTAAGCACATTTATAATGTTAATTTTTGTGAGCTATATATATTCGAATCACTTCTGCTTTGATTTGCACTAGATTAGCCCGTAATTACACAAGCTATAAAATTTAAATACGTCGATATATGTTAAAAAATCTGATGTGGGCAACACATGACTTTCCTTATATAATGTAATGAATTTACTACTTTTACAGTAAAAAAATAGGTTTTACTTATAGTAGATACTAATATACTTTCCTAGACATTGAATTTTCGACAATTAGTCGTCATTTTCATTGATTTAGCGTCATTTTTATCCATTTGGCGAGATTTTCGTTAATTTGGCAACATTTCAAAAAGTCGCCAAGTTGGCGACATTCCGCCAAATTCGTCGCCAAAATCTCGCCAAGCGTTATGCACTAAGAAATAAGTTATTCTTACAGCAGATAAATGACTATTGGCGTTCAAATACAAAAGTATTACTCAGAGTTTCTTTTTTCATCAATGGGATGAGCTAGATCCACGAGAATGATGTCACCCAATTTATCGCATGGTATTGCATATGAAAAGTGAACATGTTTATCAATAGGAAATATTTTTTTTTATTTAATATGACTTTTTGATATTTTTTTTTAAAAATGTACAATATCTCGAGAACGGTTCGTGTTAACGTTCTAAAATCAATGTCAATCGTTTTCTAATGAAAAATTACATAAGAAATGTCTATTTGCGTAACTTTATTAGTGGTTTTGATTTTTTGACGATGTTTTCAAAATTTCATTCGAAAATTTAGGGGGTTCGGAACATTCGATTGCGTAAAAAAACAATAGGCTTCCAGTGTTTACGGATTGTGATTTTTGTACCAAATTTGGTTCAAATCGGTCCATTCGTTCGTCAGTTATCGTCTCCAAAGACCCACTGACACACACACACACACACAGACATCACTGCAAAAATGTTTGATTCGTGATCAGGGATGCTTGAAACGTGCTCTCCCGTCGAAAACTCGAATTCGAATTTTCGACCCCGTCACAATACTTTCCTTATACAATATGTATATAAGGAAAGTAATAAGAAATATAAAATCTCTTAAAATTTCTCACAGCACCAATAACATTTGTTTCGAACTTGAATGTTGTCTAGGATTAGATGTAGTAGGATTCTCCTTTTCATGATTATTGCCCTCCTTAAATACGGCAGCTTTAGCGATACCCACACTGTTTTGTTTTACCATCATCGATTGCCATAACAAGATCTTATTTTGTGTATGTAGAAAACTTGGTTAATTACTTTTCCTAGTTTCAAACCGTGTCTCCAGAAACAGAACTATGTAATAGCTGATTATCGCCAATATTGAGAAGATGGGCAAAATGCGACCATGGTTTTGATCTAAGGCTCATTTACCTCTGCTTTCATTGGCAAACTTTTCCCACAGCTATCATTTCTGGATAACAGCAACTCACTCCTCAAAATCATATAAACACATAATACAATAAAATAGACGCAAAATATGAAAAAAATTGAACCGAAATAATTGTTTGCCATGCATAAAACCTTTCAAATATAACTTATTTTAATTTATTGGATTTTGAATATATTTCTCCTTTTCATAAACATTGCCCTCCTTAAATACGGCAGCTTTAGCGTTACTCAAATTTTTTTGTTTTACCATCATTGGTTGCCACAACAAGATCTTATTTTGTGTATGCAGAAAATTTGGTCCTTTACATTTCTTGGTTTCACACCATGTTTCCAGAAACAGAACTATGTAATAGCTGATTATCGCCAATGTTGAGAAGATGGACAAAATGCGACCCTGGTTTTGATCTAAGGCGCACTTACCTCTGCTTTCATTGACGAACTTTTTCCATGGCTATCATTTCTGAGTAACAGCAACTCACTCCTCAAAATCATATAAACACATAATACAATAAAATAGACGCAACATATGAAAAAAAATGGAACCAAAATAATTGTTTACCATGCATAAAGCCTTTCAAATATAACTAAATCTTTCACAAAGAGTCAACTAGCGTTATTTTCCCTGATTGACGTGAGAGGTGAGATCAATTGCTTCAAGTATGCCGTCATCTATACCATCATAACGACACCTAACAATTTTTATACACAACTGAATCTACTTATTCATTCCACGGGAGAACAATACCTTACAAAGACATTTGTTGCTTTTAAACGACAAAGACAAATTTACCCCTTAAACGCACTTATTCCACCTCACATTATATATATAATTCTACACAGGAATATAACCCAGATGACACGATAGTATTAGATTTTGCTTTTATAGTGTACCCCAAACCTAAATTTGATAGACTTTTCAGAAAAAAATCTGAAAATACCAATTGATTGTAGATCTTTCTATAAAAAATTTTTGGATCGAAATTGGAAACTATATTGCGATTCATAATTTTTGACACACAGACACGAATAACTATTTTCTTATTTATCAGAATGTTTATATTTTATTTTTTTATGGTTTGATTAAATTTGTAAAAAATATAGGAATGTAAAATCTCAAGCTCCAAAATTTTGTGGGTAACATGCATACTTGTGAACTTTTAGAAGTTATTAAAACGACGACCGTTTATAAATCCATTTACAATTATTTTAGTAAGTATTATAAATAAAATTATTGTCTGTATAGTAAGTAAAATGAAATAAATTCTTTACTAAATAAATGTCTAGAAAAACAGGAAATAGTTTACTAAATGTATAGGTATGTGTATTTCAAAATGCATCGCACATAACTAGGAAATTAACCTATCCAAAATATTTTGTTGAAGACTCATCATAACACAGCCTCAAAGCGAAACACGATGCAGAAAACTCCGTTCTCAAGTAATAAACATGTCAGGTACAAAGTACAAACTGCGTCTGTCGACTGGTTATTGATTTTTATGTGGCACATTTTGAGATTGGTCTCGCAAAAATGTTACTTTTTTCCAAAGTGTCTTGAGATAACTAGAATGTAATGCCTCAATGTACAGAAATGTTTTTGGTTGAATATTTTATCAAAAGAAAACGTAAATGTATTTGTTTTATTTCCTTGCATTTTACATAAAAATAGCCGGAATTCTCTCATTCATTTAGGGTTATGATAGAATTGTGTTTTATTTCAGTTTTTATTAAAAAGATCAAAAAATTGGAGATGACAATGATAAGAGGAGTCGTATGTATAAAAGGAAAGGTCAAATGCAATGACATCTAAATTGATGTTATATTGGACAGTTGTTTATGACCAATAAATAAAAAATGGAAACTCATACGTAATCTTATGGGTGTGTGTAGGGGAGGGGGATTACAACCCTCTCGACGGACCAAATCGAAGTTGAAATGTCATCAAGTTAGAGGAGCTAGTTGATCCATTTAAGATCGATCCAGAAACCGCACGCTCTGACAAAGGGGCTGATATCACCAATCGAATTCGGGGGGGCTTGAAAGAAGACGTTGCTCCTTGAAGCCAACTACAAAAAGAAATGTCGTACAATTAAAAATACAAAAGCGAGTTCAGTGATATTATTGAAGTGAGCAGGTAAAGTTGCGGCTGAAGAAATTGAGATGATAAGCAATGTTGCATGCTGGCTCGCCGGAATTGCACACGGAATACCAGAGTAAAATTACCACCACTGCCAAAACTGCCGCCATGGTCACACGGAGTACGGAAACGTTAAATAGATGGGTTCATAAGGCTTTGTGAGAGGTTGGTGTTAGGAGAAGGAAAGTATGGTCCCTGTGGATGCCTCTCCCCACTGGGTTCCGGTCTAAATTGGGTGGCATGTCCCCGCCGTTCAAACCTTACAACTTCGAGTAGGTCGGACGGTCTGGGTCGAAGAGGAGTTGCATGCACTACCAATACAGAATCTGTGCAATTTTTCAAACGGTCGACTACGTTCCAAGTAGTACTAAGGTATGTATGACTTTCCTTTACTCATACGTCGAAGATTAATTAATATGTTTCAGCTTAAATGTGTCACAAACCAAGCTGGTGTCTCTTTCTCTATCCCTCTTTTTTTCTCTTGTCCGTATCACATTAATAGAAAGTAGAAGATTAGTGTTAGAAATAATAACTAATATATTTACTTTGTACATATTAAGATAAATCTGAGAATAATTGAATAAAAATGGATTTTAATATTACTATTATTTAATGGTAATTTAATTTTTGCTTTAAGGTGAAGGTAAGTAGTTCGATCTCACTGTATATACAATGGAGGTTGTTCAGAACGCAGATCAGTAACGAGCAGAGGGAAAAATCAATTTATAACTACACTTTAATATATTATATATGATTTCGATTATCACGCTGCATTTCAGTGCTCATAACTATTTTTCTTCCACCCCAATTTTGTCATACAAACAAAAATGATTTTTTTTCTTTTTTCTCTTCGTATTTTACATAAAAAAATCCGAAATTCCCCCATTCGTTCAGAATTATGATAGAATTGAGTTTTGTTTCTAGTTTTATACACAAATTTGATATAATCAAATACAAAAACCTGATTTCATCGTTATTTAGCAATTTAAGGCATCGTTATTTAGAAATTTGTACGCTGGTGTTCAAAACCTAATGACTAAAACTATTTCTGAAGATTTCGAATGCAAACTTAGATGAAAGAGTTTGTAAAAGGGGATTCCGTTCTAAAGGCAAAATGCTGCTCTAAGCCAATTGTGTTGGAAATAAGGTCTTTTTGTGAAAGAATAAGTTTCATATTTCGATATTCATTAATAGTATGTCAAAGACAACAACTACTTAATATCACATGATGATGAAGTCTTAGAAAGCTTGTTGGAACTGATATAGAGCCAGATAGTTCATAATCTTACATGGCGTTTTGCTCTGAGTCTGAGAAGCATTTTAAACCTATGAAATATATTCCAAACTCTAGAAAGCTTGTGAATAGTGATAGAGTGAATGGTATTACCAGATAGTTTGTAATCTTATATTGCGTTTTGTTCTGAGTAGCTTTTTAAACCTATGCAATGTAGATCTTGCTCTAAGGACTAAAAATGCAGGATTTAGGTTCTAACAGCAGACCGCAATCGACACAGCACGGTAAGTCAAATTAAGAGGTGACTACAATCAAGCACATGTATGAAGATATTTTATTTAACAAAATGTAGACAGTTCCGTAATTTTAACAGTACAATTAAAAAAATCTGATGTGGGCAACACATGACTTTCCTTATATAATGCAATGAATTTACTACTTTTACAGTTAAAAAAATGTTATTCTTATAGTAGATACTTTCCAAGATATTGAATTTTCTTCAATTAGTCGTCATTTTCATTGATTTAGCGCCATTTTTATCAATTTGGCGAGATTTTTGTTAATTAGGCACAATTAAAAATGTCGCCATGTTGGCGACATTCCGCCAAATTCATCGCCAAAATCTCGCCAAGCGTTATGGACGGAGAAATAAGTTATTCTTACAGCAGATAAATGACAATTGGCGTTCAAATACAAAAGTATTACTCAAAAGTATCTTTTTTCATGAATGGAACGAGCTAGATCCACGAGAATAATGTCACCAAATTTATCGCATGGTATTACATATGAAAAGTGAACATGTTTCTTAATAGGAAATATATTTTTTTTATTTTATATAACTTTTTCATAATTATTTTGAAAATGTGTAATATCTCGTGAACGGTTCATGTTAGCGTTCTAAAATTTATGTGAATCGTTTTCTAATGAAAAATTATGTAAGAAATGTCTATTTGCGTAACTTTATTAGCGGTTTCGATTTTTTGACGATTTTTTCAAAATTTTACTCAAAAATTTAGGGGGGTTCTCAACATTCGATTGCGTATAAAAACAATAGGCTTCCAGTGTATACGGATTGTGATTTTTGTACCAAATTTGGTTCGAATCGGTCCATTCGTTCGTCAGTTATCGTCTCCACAGACTCACTGACACACACACACACACACACACACACACACACACACACACACACACACACACACACATACTTTCACACACACACACACACACACAGACATCACTTCAAAAATGTTTGATTCGTGATCAGGGATGCTTGAAACGTGCTCTCCCGTCGAAAACTCGAATTCGAATTTTCGACCCCGTCACAATACTTTCCTTATACATTATGTATATAAGGAAAGTAATAAAATTGATTATTATCCAACTGATTATTTTCAAGAGCATACATAATTAGAAATATTATTGTTACTGTGCTCAGTTCTGTTGATGAACTACATTTTCTAACTCTATTGAATATTGTAAGGATTCTGTACATTTTAGATGTACAGAAATACAAGTTTACTTTATTAAAATTTTACTAAATTATAATTTTACATTTCCTACGAAATACATATGTATAAAACAGCGAATTCTAGTCTAAAAGGCAGTCCATGCTGAAATGAATTTTAATATTCTGGTGTGACGTTATCAGTCGCACCACAGACCACAAGACGGTTTTAATGGCGAATACAGTAATAATTATTAATTATTAATGACATTGTTATTATGCTATGTATTGTAACTATGGTAGGAATTAGTGGAAAATAGATCGTGACACATAAATGACGAAATTTGCAGAGCATTCGTCAAAAGTTCCAAAAATTCGCACATATTTCGTGAAACGTTAAATTAAATTCCTACAGTGAATCAACTTTTTTAATTATTAACTTTTTCAATGCACTGATTCAAAATGGGAAAATTTTATATAATTTCTGTTACATTTCACATCTATTGTAAAATCCTGTACATCGATTAAGATGGATTTTTGTAGAAGGTTTTTAATTACAAACAATTGAACTTCTCATTTACAGGAGTGTTGAATAATTAACCTAACACTTATTTTTGGAAAAACTTTTGAAATACATACAAAGGGACAGCACTTTCTGTTTTTCTTCGACCATGTGTTCGCAGGAAATTGAGTCGGTGTTGATTTGACTTGTGTTTAAGTGAACATTAAAAATGATGTACTCAACCATAAAACGCGTTTTCATTGTGATAACTTGATATAAAACAAACCAAAGTCTTTCTGAAACACTGAGAAAGTGGTCAACAGCTTATAAGAATCTTCCAAAGCTATTAAACTCATCAATTCTGTACCTGGTTAGAAAATTTGATAGAGCCGATTCTGTTCTCGATGCTCGTAAAGGACATTTGGGTACATCAAGATCAGCCAGGACACCAGAAAATGTAAAACAAGCACCGAGGGCGATCCTGTACTATCAACACAAAAATTGACGAGTGAATTTGAAATAAGCCCAATCCTAAAGTAATATCTCCAGTTACTCCCATACAAAATTTAAACACTTCACCGAAACGGAAGACAATGAAAGGAAACCATTTTGGAAATCTCTTACATTATCTTTTGAACCCACTTCAAATAAACACTGATGCCTCCCAGGTGGTGAAGTGTATAGCGTCTTCGACTGCTGTCATGAGGGGCTAAGGTTCGAATCCCGAATAAAGCATAGATGTTTCTTGAGGATGAAATCAGACTTCCGCCTTCTGGGTCCTCGTCAAAGTGGAGCTGCACCCTCTCCGATCTTCGTCAGTGATGCTTTCTGGGAATAAACTTTGTTCTCTTCTCTTGTGTGTCGTTCTTTCTTCTTGCGTCACTGGTCCTGATTCGGTTCCTCCGAACAGGAGGTCATAAGTAACAACAACAATACATAAACACAGGAGGTCATAAGTAACAATAACAACACATAAACACTGAGTATCCCGGCCACACATTAAGCTGCCATAAGCCTTAGGGTTGGTCGTGTGGTCTGGATCTTCAACATCAACATAAACACTGATAAAATATATATTTTGTCAATAAATTTTTTTTGCGAACTAAGCGTTCGGTTAAATATTGAACACCCTGTAAATAATTAGCGTTTTATTAAAACGTTGATAAACTACGCATTAATTGCTTTGATGCTCTGATTTAACTTTATGATCTTTAAGAAATCGAGACACAATTTGCGCCGTGATAAAAGAGCTGCCTCAATTAACAATAGAACAATGTGAATATTAAAATATTGAAATTTTGATTTGATATTTATTATTTACTTAAAGTTGAATTCAGCTTTTCTTCACTTGTATGAAACTTTTATTAACCTAGCACAAATTACTTTTCCATTTTTGAAAGTTTTAAAATGAAGATAAAATTAGGCTGATTTGCAATCACTAAAATAACAGTACAGCTGAGAAAAACTATTCTAAATTTGCAAAGAATACTTGCTACTCAGCGATACAAACTGGAAAATTTTGCACCGAGATTCAGTAGTGAAAGAGTTGGGAAGCAAAATCTGACACTATGCCAAGCGCTGGCTCGAAGAATTCTCTCGTCATCGAACTACATGCTCAGAAGCACTAATTCGATTAAATGCTTGGCGGAAATTCCTTTGTTAGTCTTCGATATAAGTTGCCTCCGTTCCGTTAATATGAGTAACATGAATACAGATGCTGATAAATTGTTTCCTTAGGCTGCAGATGCATTCATTGAATTACAATTTTCCAAACAAAATCTTACAATTCTTTATGGAGACTATTTTATTTTACTAATTCATACAATTCTAAGGATCTGGCGGCTTAATGCTATCCACACCGCTACATTTGCCACTGGTTTGAAATCTGTGATACAGATGCGTAAAAGGTATTTCCATAACCTAACCATAAACAAAATTTTATACGCCACGAAATTTGCGTCTATAAATTTATTTGTAGTTGGAAAATGTTTTTATTTAAATAAAAGCTATAAAATTTTGTGAGAAAAATTTCACCGTATACAGTGCGAATTCACCCTTAATAAAACACTTTAAAATATTTGTAACAGTATTGCACCTAATCAAGATTGATTTTTAAATTCTACAAAAATAAAAGATGAAAAAATAAAAAAACAATTTTTGCTAATAAAATAGCTTTGCATTAAATAATAAAAAAATAATATAAAAATAAGCTAATAAAATAGCAAAGAACAAAAAACGGAAACCAGTTTCATCAAAGTAAATGCTCAATAACACAGGCAAAAAAGAAATGTTTATTCAAAAATTTATTCAGCGTAAGACTGAAAATAAATCTGCTGTGCAAAGTATTTTGTCGATGACTGAGCAAAGCACAGCACCGAAGGGGAAAGAGGACGTTGTAACAAACCGCCTGCTCAAGAAATAAACATGTCATGTACAAAGTATACTCTGAGTCTGTAAACTGCTCATTGATTTTTATTATATATACTTTGATATTGGTCACACGAAACTTTCACAGTTTTTCAACGTGTTTTTAGATAAGTTTGAAAGAAAGCGATATACATAAATAACATATTTAAAGTGAAGATTTTATCATACAGAAGGGCATGCTATGCGTATTTTATGCTTAAAATGCTGTGGAATTATTATGGAGAGGATGAAGTATAAAGAGGCTGAGAAAAAAAAATAAAATAACTTCATTAAAAAAAACCTACAACAAAAAGTTAATAGTGTCGACCGGTTTCAAATGGCATGTCTTCGAACCGGTCAACAGTGTTAATTCTGTGTATGCGGTTTTCAACGTAGTTATTTTAGGTTTATTATTTTAGCAGCTATTTAAGCTGTACATATAAACTATGTATTTAAAGAAAAGCAAAATATGTAACAATTTTGATAACTTTCACAGTCGAAAGTTTACATATTCCTTAATTAATTTGTAATAATATTTTTTTGGAAACCCTATTTTTGCAATTTTTAAATTCTACATTTGCTACTAGGAGATTGTTTGCACAAAATGGTAATATTTTACCAGAAAGGGTCATTAAATAGCCAAGAAATTTCAATATAAATAAATGTTTTTTGAATATTATTTTAATTGCTAGTGAAGCATTATTTATTTCAATATTTTGCATTACATTTCAAACTGGCAGAAATGCCTAGCGTTGCTTATGATATATATTGATATTTAGCATGTGTATCTTTCAAATGACGTTCAAATTTCATTCAAGTGGCGTCATTGAAGTATAAATCGTATGGCTCTCCATATAAAATTAATGAATATTTCATCCATATCACTTATATTCCAGACTCCGGAGCAAAATAATAAAAATTGAAAAAATTCAGCAATTCCTATACAACTCATTTTACAATTAATTTGTTTACATTCTAAATATACTAAAAGCAGGCTTCGTTGTAGAAATAATTAAAGTTTGTTGATCATTTTAATGCAAAAATAGTGCAATTGCGTAGGCACGGAATTTAGACACACGGATAATACGAGATGGCCAATAAAACACATTTGAAAAAAAACATGAAACCACCCATTTATTAAATTAAATCATCAAATAAAGTAATTTATTTTAGAATTTCATTAACATCAACATCTGTGAAAATCGTTTGCCGTCTTTTCGCAATGTTTTATAATATTCAAATATTTTCGGATTTCCATTCGGGCGTACGTAAAATATTTCAAACTCGTCATGTTTAATCAATTGTCCGATCTGGATTTTATCTTTCAATGAGACATTTACAGATAAAAACTTTTCAGCAGATACCTGGTTTTCTGCTCTGTGTACTCTAGCTCAGGATATAACTAAGATGTCGGTTCAAATTAATATGCAGCTGCTTGTTAATGAAGCAAGTTTACTTGTTCAATATTCTCTCAAACTGATAAAGTGACAACTGACATTTTCATTGTTCTTAATGTTGTTGCGAAGTATCCTCTAGAATCGTGGGTGTGAGCTCAGATTACAAGAATGAGTCTGAATTTTTGGATAACTAACACGTTTATTCATTAGCACAATGTAAAAAGGAACACTATACAGTCAAACAGCACTTAAATGTTCCACTAACTTCACAAAATAACTGATATTATTCTCAAAACATTGGCGAAAGCAATTTCACAAAACAATAATTACTATTTTCAAAACAATAACAGAAATTATAGTTCAATGTAGCTCGTATCACGTCTACTGCTCTCCGACTGAGTGATGATTCCTTTTATAGCCTCGCTATAGAAACTTCTAGTAATCTCTCATATCGCATAGAATAATCGCTATTTCGAGGTGCTTTTGGAAGATTTGAGAAGTTGCCAAATATCTCCAAATTGGCAATAAATCACCAAATCTGGCCACCCTTTTCAAATTTTCTCGTACGATAACCCTACAATGACGTCGGGGAGGAATGTGTGTACGGGTTCATCTCCGTCTGGTCTTCGAATCAGACGAAATACTGCAGAAGAAAGGGTAACATGTTTGCAACAATATATAAGGTAGGATCAAAAAGTTCGGAGACTATGCTGATATCTCCAACCCTGATTGGAGAAGGGGGAACTATTTTACCGTTGCGTAGAGTTACATGTGACTTGAGATGTGAAAAGGAGGAAGCAGATGTTTTTCCAGACAATGCGTGTCAGTGAACTGTAGTCGTTCGCGTTCGTCGAAAACGGAAATGTCGTGGAACCTGCTGCAGTAGGTTCAATGTTTCTGTCGGCGATTTCTCTAAACGCTGCACAATTGGATATCTGCACGTTGCTCTTCAAACACCATATCCTTTTCGACAAATTATAATGACTACTGTTCACTGACACGCATTGTCTGTAAAAACCCTACATTTCGGACCTGCTTCTTCCTTTTCACATCTCGAGTCACATGGGCCCCTACGCCAAGGTTGAACAGCTCCCCTCTCTTCTAATTAGAGTTGGAAATATCAGCACAGTCACCGAACTTTTTGACCCTACCTTGTGTATATAAACCATTTAATTCTTGTCAATACAGGATTAGAAAACTGATTAACAATAGTTAGAATTTTTCACAAGATTTTAAACACTTTAAATATGAAATATTCACTTATAGATGGATGAAAAAAGAAACGAAAAGAGGTATTTTAAAACTATGCTTACTGAATATTCATTTTTAACTTCCAGTAATATATTTTAATGTCCAATAATATGAAAATTAAATACATTCACCCATAAGACATTACTTTCAATTTATGCAAGTGACTTGCAAATTGAAAATAAAATAAGCAGACTAAAGCGGAACGGTGCCTTCATATATTCTTCAAATAATCTTCTGAATAAAAATCATTCACTCGTTGATAATTGAGTGAACTTGTTAAGATTTTAAGCACTTTGAAAGTCTGAGTATGAGTAGAGAGCTTTTATAAATAGTTAATAATGCTTCGTTTAGTAATTAATGAATAATGCATTTAAGTATGGTTTTACATTTTAGTATATATTTAAGATATCTTAAATAAATTATTTGCTTAAAAAGTATATGAGTTGCGCTTTAATAGGATTCTTAAAAATCCCTATACAGAAAAAACGAATCGAGTGCATTATTAAGTGCATATTTTCCTCTGATTAATTTTGACAGAAACGTTAAAAAATCGATATGATTACTTTAATTTTTAAATATTATATGTCCATTGATTTTCCAGGAGACAGAACAAGCAAAGGGCCTATTTTTTGGAATTTTTTATTTATTTAAATCCCTTAAACATTATAAAAAAATCTGACATGGGCAGCACATGACTTTCCTTACATAATGCAATGAATTTACTACTTTTACAGTTAAAAAAATGGTATTCTTATAGTAGATTTTTATATTCTTTCCAATATATTGAACTTAAAAAAGCATTTAAAAAAGTCGCCAAGTTAGAGACATTCCACCACAGTCTTCGCCAAAATCTCGCCGAGGCTTATGGACGGAGAAATAAGTTATTCTTACAGCAGATAAATGACTATTGGCGTTCAATTGCAAAAGTATTACCCAAAGTATCTTTCCTCGTGAATAGAACGAATTAGATCCACGAGAATGATATCTACAAATTTATCGCTTGATATTACATATGAAAAGTGAGCATGTTTCTTAAGAGCTTTTTTTTTTTTAATTTATTTGATTTTTTGATTGTTTACTTTACTTGATTTTTGGATAAATTCATTTGACAAATGTGCAATATCTCGAAAACTGTTCATGCTAGCGTCCTACAGTTTATGTCAATCGTTTTCTAAGGAAATATTACATAAGAAATGGCTATTTGCGTAACTTTATTAAGTGTTAAATTTTTTGATGATTTTTTTCAAAATTGCACTCGAAAATTTAGGGGTTTCTGAACATTCGATTGTGTTTAAAAACAATAGGCTTCCAGTATTCACGGATTGTGATTTGTGTACCAAATTTGATTCGAATCGCTCCGTTCGTGAGATATCGTCTCCACAGACTCACTGACACACACACTTTCACACACAGACATCACCTCAAAAATGTTCGATTCTGATCAGGGATGCTTGAAACGTGCTCTCCCGTCGAAAACTCGAATTCGAATTTTCAACCCCGTCACAATACTTTCCTTATACATTATGTATATAAAAAAAGTAAAAAGGTGTACTGCAAAGTAATACAGAAATGGCTATTTTCTAAGACCTTTCGCAATTAATTGAGAATAACATCATTTATATACCGTTAACATGAGTTATTCTCTAGATGTTGTTTGTTTTATATCTAAGATGACACAAGCTCATTATTATTAAATGAGTAAGTATTTTCAACTAAAAATATATACAATGTTTAAGACTTATATGGAATTGTTTTGAATGTAAAGACAGTTTGCAGTTCCACAAAGTGCGTGTTACATCTTTTGGAAAGATTTAAGCTATTTTCAAGAAGGTTGACGCGCTAGTTTCAAACCATAACAACGGGAATCGTGAAAATTTTAAGATTAGTCGCTTTATAAGAAGATATGAATTTGTATAATTTTTTCGCACAGAAATTAAATTTGCTAATGAGTCGAGAGAGCCATGTATTGAACAAATGTGTATATCTGTCGCACTATTCCTGCATATTTACTCAACTTCTGCTTAGTAGGAGATACATTTTCGTTCATAGACATTTGCAAAATTGTTGTTTTCTCTCTATGATTGTGTGGTGCACCAAACAAAATAAAATTTAAAGGTGACATTTTAGATTATTATCATTAACATATATATCTTTACATGGCCGTAAAATCGTACAGTCTTTTTCACCCCCATTTTTCTGGGAAAGGAGGAGAACGCCTATGGTACCCAGTTGAGTGATTTGAAGACTTCCTATAAGTTTCTCCTGAATGAAGAGGAAAGGAGTTACGGACAAAAGACAAGGTCGTTGAAGGTGTTTATGTAGAGGGGTGGAGTTTTCAGTTATTTTGCCATTCTGGAGTTAAAAAATCGGATTTTTGGAGCCATAACGTAAAGGTTAAAATATACCCCAAATGACAATGGTATAGAGTTTCAGGCGACTACTGTTTTAAAGTTATATGGAAAACAGGAAAACGAGAACATTCCTGTGGCTAGCCCAAGACGGAATAGTCCAATGATGTTCAAAATCGAGAGAATTGAAATATACCACAAATGACAATGGTATACTAAATTTTATTTTTCTAGCAATATTGTTTTCGAGTTGTTCTGAACAAAAGAGTATATCCCTGTGGCAATCCCAATAAATTTCAAAATTCAAAGAATTAAAGTATACCGCAAAAGTCAATGACTAAATTTGGACGTTCTGGCAGCTCCTTCTTTGGAGTTAATCTAAAACAAGAAAAATCAATCATGCATGAAGCATTGATTGTTAAACACTTTCAACTGATTGCAATTTTATTTAAACACCTCTAAAATGCGATACATTCAGCGCTGATATATTTTAAATTATAACAGTACTGCAATGACTTTTTATATTTGAAAAATTAACAAAATTGCAGTTGGGCGTAAAATAACTTCAACAACAATTTGAGTAACAAAATGTGCAATATGTCGAAAACAGTTTATACTAGCGTTCTAAAATTTGTGCCAATCATTTGCTAATGAAAAATTACACAAGAAATGATTGTTTATGTAACTTTATTGAAAGTTTTGATTTTTTGATGATTTTTTCAAAATTTCTTTTTAAAAATTTGAGTGGGTACAGAACATTTAATTGCGTTTAAAAACAATAGGTTTCCAGTATTCACTGACTGTAATTTTTGCAACAAATCGCTTCATTTTTTTGCAAGATATCGCATCTCTCCACAAACACACATACCTGAAAAAAAGTCTGATTCGTTTTCAAGAATGCTTGAAACGTGCTCTCCCGTCGAAAACCCGAAATCGAATTTTCGACCCAGTTACAATGCTTCCCTTATATATTATACTATGTATATATGGAATGTAAAAAATATTGCAGAGTCGTATTGTCCTGGAAATTCAACCACTCCTTTACTGACTTTCTTGGTTATCCGTAGATTCCATATTCGGCTACAGACAATACAAGCACAGACAGGCAGATATGCATACATACTATATGAAAACTATTTGAAAACAACTACACTGCTCAAAACAATTAGGGGAATCGATTTTGGAAATAAACTGCCGATGAGGAAAAGTTTTGTTGGCTGATATATGATCCATGGGGGCTGTCAGTTATTAGAAAAGAAAATTAAGCACAGAACACGGAATAATTCAATTTTATTCTTGATTTTTGTCAGAAAACAAAAAAAATACACATTTTGTACATGTCATAAAAACGAACAAAAAAGTGTGAATTCTCGGATAAAAATGAGTTTTAATAAGGGGTATTTTCCCCCTGACTAAAATCAATATTGCACACCTGTGAGGCATAGAATCAATGATGTTATCAAAGCAGGAGTAGGGTATGCTCTTCCATTTCTGCAGAATAGTGATTTCCAGCTGCTGAACTGACTCTGGGGGTGAAAAACGACCAGCAACACCTCTTTCTAGAATATCTGAAACATGTTTGATTGGATTCATGTTTCGGAAACTCGCTGGCGAATCCATTCCAAGGATTCCTTCGTCGAAAAGGAAGTCCTCCACTAGCCAAGTCCGATGTGACCCCACGTTATCGTCCATGATAAGGAATTCATCCCCGATTTCTGCAGCGTAAGAAATCACAAAATTTCTTAGAATCTTATCCCAGTATCTCTGAGCCTTCAGCGATCCATTTCTGATGATGTACAGTTCGGCACGGCAATTAATAGAGATACATGCGCAGGCCATCACTCCGTCTCATCCAAATCGGATACTTGCATCCACAAATGCGGGATTATTCCGAGTGCTACTTTCTCTCCAAATGATAATCCGCTTATTGTCAGGTTGCAGATTAAATCCGGACTCGTCTGGAAAGAGAACGTCGTTCCATTCATTTCGTCTCCATCTGAGATGCGCTTGTGCCCACCTTCTGAGGACAGCACAGTGGCCCGCTGTTAAAGAAACACAAACCATAGGTCAGCGAACATACACACCAAAACGAGGGAGTTGGTTTCGAACAGTTTGAGTTTAAACGCTGGTACCAATAGCCTTACGAAAGTTCTGTTGCGTTCATACAGCTAATTCTTCTAGCTGAGTGTTAAATACCGGTCCTCATTTTGTGTTGCTGCATGCCTACGATCTTGTCCAGTTCTTCGGCTAATATTTCCAGTTTCTTAAAACCGATTCCATAGTCTGAAAATGACATTTCGGGACATTGCAAGAGCTTAAGCTACAGCGGAATGCTTTTGGTCCGTCTCTAAAGGATGACTCTCCAGGCTACTGATTTGGCTGAGTCATGTTGTTTAGACATCGTATCCATTGCTAAGAAACGTTCAACATATGCCAGTTGTTTCTAATCTCTCTCTATATAAAGAATGCTGCAGATCTCTTTTGACTTCTTATTTGAAGCACATAATTTTCACCGTCACATACATAATTCCCATATTCTGAGGTTTATAAACGTGATAATTTTTATTTTTAATCTCTTGTCTTTTATTTTTGTTAAAAAAATATTCGATTATATGGCTGTTTCATACCGAACACGCAATATCCCCTAATTGTTTCGAGCAGTCTTACTGAAATCTTTGGATGTGTTTTCTGAAAATACAATTAGCTTTAAATTAGACTAAAGTTACACTTATTGGTTGTTATCTCTGTCTCTATAAAATTTATGGAAAGTTCAAACACTTTTGGGTTTGCAATTTTAATTCATTAGAGATTCTTTATAAAGCTGTAGGAGTCTCTAAGTACTGATTCTGATGATAAATGCTGCTAAAATAGCCGGATTTTAATATAATAAATTAAGATAGAAACAATCTGAGTAAGGTGCAAATAATTAAAGTAAAAATAAAATAATTAAAGTCAGAATAAAATAATTAAAGTGAGAACAAAAGATTTAAGTAAGAAAAAATAATTTAAGAAGTGATAATTTAAAAATAATTCAATTTTATATCACATGGAGAATTTTATTCTATTCAGTTTGGAGAAACTATCCCATTTTACTTTAATATCATTTAATTAAGTAAGATCCTATTTCAATACATAGTATAAAAACTGTCATAAAATTAACTCTTTGAGCAAAATATTTCTATCCCTTCATTGCATTGGTTTCAATCATATAGTTGCCGAAAGAACTGCATTATATGCCTCCTCTCCAATAATAATGGTGTTGTTGTTGTTGAGACCCAGACCGTCCGACATACCAGAAAGGTGTAAGGTAACTGTATGGACGGCCGGGAAGTGCCACCCAATTTAGACCGGAACCCAGTGGGGGAGGCATCCACAGGGACCGTACCCTCCTTCCCCTACCACCAACCTCTCGGAAGGACTTACGGACCCACATGTCAATAATAATGGTGTATATTTCTTTCCCGTATTTTGTTCTACCGTATATTTATCAGAATATTTGAACACACTTTTATCTATGTTATTATTACACAAAATCCCATTATTTTTATGATCAATTCATAGGCGTGGCTAGAGAATAGAAAAAAATACATAGAGAATATGTATTCCATATTTATACTACTCACCTTATATTCCGGATCTGGCAACTCTTATATATTCGAGACAAAATTTATAATCTGATTACTGCAGCTGAAGATTGAAGGTTTGTTTTTGTGATATGCGGGTGTAAATTGGAAATATGTTTATGTGGCATATTTTTATGGGTTTTACTTAATTCTATAACCATTCAATTTTGGAAAAACTTACAGTTAATTTTGTTTGCTTTTAATAGACAGACACATATTAATAATGCAAGAAAATCAATATAGTAATTGATTTACTTACGCTTTTCCTATCCTGGGGCACCACCTGTTCTTGGGAGTACGCAAAAAGAGCATCAGGGTTACGTCGATACGATTTAGCTATGACAGTTGCAAACAATTTGGGGATTTTAAACCAGTCAAATTCCATTTACTGTGACTAATGTCACCAATACCTGTTCCAAGTTTCCCATTTTGTGGTATGTAGACAGTTCTCTAAAGTTCAATTTTTTTTTGTGTGTGTATATATATATATATATATATATATATATATATATATATATATATATATATATATTATATAAATATAATTACTAGCTGCGATGCCCTCTACTAGAGGTCACTGTTTAAGCAATCAATTATTTAATAATCAGGTTTCTAGCTGTCACTTTTAAACAAATAAATAAAAACGCAACCACTCCTTTTATAATCACCTTTGCACGCCGTTGAAGTAGAAGGTGGCGGAAAGTATGTGGTTTAAACGCTGTATTTGTAACAAAAAAAAGGGAATAGCGAGATTTCGACATATTTGCGATCCTAGAACACTAGCACAGCGGGCGTGATACGCTGTAAATAAAGGTGCTTGGCCCGTTGTTGCGTAGGGAGATTCGGCCAATGCGTGGCATTTCTTAATACGTACCCACTTTTGTCACCTATGCAGTACAGCTTGGGATTGCAAATTTTTAAATCCCCAGTTGGGTGATGCAATCATTTTTATTAGATCGGACATGGCCACTTCACTATAGATAGACTTAACGTATTCATTCGTGGACTTTTCTTCACAAAACTTTCGGAGTGCTTAAGGACTTTTTTAGGAATCTTTTATACTCTAAATTTTATTTACATTTTAGCATTAAACTACGCTATCATTTAATAGAAGTGATGCATATATGAAAATAATAGTAATTAGTTTTTTAATGTCGATTTATCAAAGTTTAATATTTTATTTGTTCGTGGGACAGCATGAAAGATAAGTATACATTTTTAACTAAAAATGATTATTGAACATCGTCTCATATAAGCAAGCATAACAAGTAAAGCAGACAATTGTATAATAAGGAGACGCTTTTGAATTTCACTTTTCATTTCGATACAAAAATTCTTGAGTTCCGAAACCAAAAAAGTTTAAAACGTTGATCCAAAATACAATTTTGCTATAAACTCGTAAATATCCTTAGACATGGCTGTCGATTTTAGTTTACGCCTTTATATTGCAATCTTTCGAAACTAATACTAGCACATTGTTATTTCTACATACTATTTTTATTTCTTTAGGTAGGGGTATTTTATTTAACTTTATTTTTTAACTTCGCTGAAGCTCGCCAACCCCGGTAACTCGCTGGCGCTCGCAGACGTAATACGCCCATTGGGGCAATCTCTTATAGTACTCACCAACCCCAGATTTCGCTATGCAAGCTATACCCTTTGCCGCTTGTTCTTTGTACAGTGAAAAAAACCGCGTTTTGTTTGTTTAAATTGTTAATTTAAATATTACTTATTTTCAAATGACAATAGTGGTATATTCGCAAACTCCTGGAACTCTGCGTTCGCAAACTCTTGGAACTAGAGAGCTACGATTCCTGTCCGATTTTTAACGTCCATATTTCACTTTACGATCTATTTCTTCAAGGCAGCCACGCATATGTTACATTCGAGGGGTACACCCTGCTGGCTGACGCTCAGCAACCGCAGTAATTCAGTTCGCGAGTCGAAAGGCTTTGTCTCCAACTCGTTGGCTTTCAATGAGGTCGCTTCGCTAGCTCTATATAATCGACTGTGTAACACATAGTGTAACACGCCTATTGAGTCTTCCACTAATCGGTGACGGTAACCAACTGCCGAAAACTGCTTTGCGAGCTCGATGAGCGTGACACGAAAGCCTTTGCGTACCCTGCACGCTACTTGTCACCAAGCCCCTGCAAATTATCCCCCTGTTTATTACCGCTCATTTCTTGCCGATGCTCGGTTCTCAAGCGCTTTCATTGCAACTGCATAATAGCCTTACAAATAAACAAAGTGTTTTGCAAGCATTATTGTCATGAACAATTACGATGTATTGTTGAAAATACAGTTGCCACTTCAAAATAAGTAATATATAAATGGAACTCTGATTAACTTGTGTATTTCCAATTGCTGAAATCAATAATTTATATGTTACTGTTTTTGTAATAGCGACAACGTTTAAAACAATTAAATATTAGATTCTGAAGATACAACAAAGAAAATAAAATTTTCATGCAAAAGTTGCTTACAATTTTTTTCACTTCAAAATTGTATTAAAACTTGAAATTTCTATTCGATTATAGTCAAAATAGGCGGAAACACGTGGCAACATATTCTAAATCATCATGTCAAATGACAAACATTTAACACCATAGGTCCGGCGCAAGCCTTGATAGGAAATATCTCTATATTAAAAGCATTTGGGCAGCGGCTGTACCGAGCTTGTTTGTAATATAAAGATATTTCGGATGATATATGTTATTTATTCGCTCATATATTAATCCATTGAAAATTATTCTTAAGATATTGAAATTCATGCACGGTAGGAAATATTAACTTCAGTCAAATAATATATAGCTTGTTTACATATAGAGTTGATTTTAATAATATGAATGTTTAAAAAACTGATAATCAAATCCTAGAATTTAATAATGAAGAAAAATTATTCTATTCATATATTTATTGTGATCATTTTATTAGAAAATATTTTAGCTTTTTCATATATGGTGCAATTTTACTAAATTTCTTTTTAAACCATAGCTTGTTTACATATAGAATTGATTTTAATAATATGAATGTTTAAAAAACTGATAATCAAATCCTAGAATTTAATAATGAAGAAAAATTATTCTATGCATATATTTATTGTGACCATTTTAATAGAAAATATTTTAGCTATTTTATATATGGTGCAATTTTACTAAATTCCTTTTAGACCATAAATCGCGATAAAAATATATGCACGGAAAAACTACTATTTTATATTTAAGACTATCAGCATATCCGTTCTTCGTATGGAATATATAATATTCCTTACATGTTATATAAAAAAGTAAATTTTCTTCATAGGACATTTCCTCATCTACATTTTGTATGCACTGCATTTGGTAGAAAAAACAAAATCAAACATTCAATAAGCTACTGGTCTAAATCTTACTTGTAGTTGCTTAGTTTTTTCCTTTATGTTGTACGGATGAATTTGATAAGTATCATGTTCTTTCTTAAGACTTTCCTATCCAATTTCAAGCGTGAAAAAGTTTCTAGGTCGTGACGTGCATAGTTATGAGATAATTTCCTTGCAATAGGAGAGAAAACCCATCTGATGCCAAAATAACTTTAGAAGTGTGTTTGTTGGAAATAAAACAAGTTCTATTATTGCAAAGACAATGCTTTAATGAAAATAATATTTAATTATATTAAGATGAGCATTAGGACATTTTTACAATTTCTATGTACAGTTTCTATGTACAGTTTCTACGTTCTTTCGTAATAGACTTTCTATCTAAAATATATTATTTAAATTTATTCAAAATTTCAATAAAATTAATTGTTAATCACAAATTTCTCTCAGAAAAAATTCACGGAATATAAACGTCTAAGTTTACTCGTGAATGAATTATATATGGAACAAATTTATTCTCCAGCATCAAACAATATAAAGTTGTGCATAAAATACATTTCTGTTGAAACACTTGCTACCAAATCAGGAAATTGTTACAGGAAACATGAAAGTGCAAAGGAATTAAAATTTCAGATTACCATCACAGTATAAAGTAAAATAAATTTTGACTTAGCTTTAGGATATGGAATTTCATTCAATGATTTGAGTTGAACATTTGCGTTTCGTTTTTTGTTATTGCATCCATAAAATAGAGGTGAAATACATTGTGAATATTTGTTATTTAATTTGCCCGACTGCTAGTTGTAATCTTATGTAAAGTACACATAAAATAAACATGCGAAAGTTCATATATATGTCATAAGGATGTTCTTTTAATATATCAGGGTGTGTAGGATATTTTATTACAATAATTTACTGATACGGAAAACTTGAGCGACGTATTGAAGCACAATTAGCAAAATAATGCAGTATGCATCCGTTTCGAGAACACGCCGGTTGACTTTCATCAGTGTTAGACAACCAACAAACACGATGCCAAAAAGCAGAAATGAATACAAATAAAAGGAACAGAGGGATTTCTATATATATATATATATCCTCAAATAGTTAATATTTCACGAGAGAGAGCCAATCAGAAAGCAGAATGAAGAAAAGTTCGTCCAATCCGAAAGATAGAAATTACACAACACGATTAGAATGCACCAGAACACAACATAAATATCTCAATAATACAATAATAACTGAAAACGACACACAGTCCCTCCGGCCATCCAGTTAGTTGCTCTATGTCCTCGGATGAGTCGGGTGGTCTTGGTTTTCGGCACAGGAGTCCCGACGTCTAAGAAATGGACAGAAATGGAACAAATATAAAGAAAAAGGGAAATATTTTAGGACACCATGCCAGAAGATGCAAAAAACGGGGTACTGGACAAATTATTAAATAAAATACTAGGATTTTTCGAATATAGAAGACTTAAAAGGTCAAGATTATAGAGCAACGTGCATTTTTGTATAATCCCTGTAGAACAATACTTAAAACGATGGTCAAAATTAAAGTAATGTTGAGCAGATAACATTTATTAAATTCATGTTTATTAACATAGTTTTTATTTTCCTTAGTACAAATTTTAAAGTACGTTTAGTCTGGCCAATATATCAAATCACTGACAAGAAATTCTGCAAACACCCCAACTATTTGAAATTTTTATAAGAATTTTAAAATAATAAAACTTAAGTTTATTAATACAAGTAAATAAAATATTGAAATTGAATCTTTTAAGGATTTTAACAATCAGCTGACTGATTTTTGGAAAATTGGGTAAAATGAGGAAAGGATAAAATGGTAGTGTTGCTGCAATTATTTTCCAAAAATGTTTATAAGAATATTTAGAATATTTTTAAACAGCATGATCAACATTGCTTGAAGAAAAACCACATTCGACAGGAACAACTTTTACATCATGTATCTCAGAATTGAGATAATACATAGTAGGACAAACCTTCAAACACTATGGATAAATGCATTATTAAAATCAGCCATTTTCTAATTAGTTGGATGGCAGGAATTTTCTTGATGAAATAAAGAAAACGAAACCAGTTTATGAAAGAACGACGCGACAAATTCATTATCGTTGCGGATGAACAAGACATCCAAAACGAGTTGTTTTGTGTTTTATAAGGAAATTTGATTCAAGAATCAATAGAATTCAAAGTGTTCAAAACACTATCAAAACCATTGAGAGTGATCCATAAATACAATACCAACATCAATATAACGAATATAAAAAGCAGGCTAGATAGTTTTAAAAAGTTCAATTTCAAAATAAGGTAAATAAATATCACTAAAAATAGGAATGATTTTAAACAGCATGATCAACATTGCTTGAAGAAAAAACACATTCGACAGGAACAACTTTTACATCATGTATCTCAGAATTGAGATAATACATAGTAGGACAAACCTTCAAACACTATGGATAAATGCATTATTGATGGATGGCTTGACTGCCCACAGTCAAGCCATGAACATATTATATAATATTTTATGAAAGACAAAACAATTTTGCTATAATTAGGTTTTGATTAGAAAATCATCCTCATACATTTCAAATTCAATGAAATGGATTTCGTAGAATATTTTCCAAGGACAAAACAATGCATTCTCAAAAACACCAATGAGGATGTGATGAGGAAGTGTGGAGCCACCAATGAGGAAGTGTTTTGGAGGATGTTTTGGGACTTATTGAAGCAGACCACAGTCAAAGCACGAAAGTTTAAATTACGAAATTTATTTACAATGTGTGCAGAATTGTGACAAGTTGGAATATTATTAGATATACTAATTATTATCTCCTATAATAATGTTTTACTAGGGGACTCTAGCTCCTACACGCTACTCTTCGCCAACCTACACGCTGTGCTCGCTTCATACTTATCTCTTCTAAAAATTCTACTTTCAGAAATATATTATCTATCCCTACCTGTTTTCCGCAGGAGGTAAAAGCAGTGAGTTTTCTGAGCCTAGGGAATGCAAAAACTGGATTCCTTGATCCTGAGCTCGCATTGCGAGCTATTTCATGCTAAACTAAGGTTTAAACCGATAAATGGTTTATTTCATCATGTTACCTGTCATCTCTCTATAAATGTACCAAATTTCATATTTTCGTAGGCAATAGTTTTTGGGATACGAGACAGAGAAATCGCTAGTCGTGAAGATACGCAAAAAAATATTAACTTCAGAAATGCAAAAAAAGTAAAATATCTCAAGAACAGCAGAGAAATTAAAAAAGGGACTTCGTCTCGCTAAAATTCACCCATGTGGATACCTGTCTGCAAAAATTCGTAGTCTTGCTATTGTTTGTCTATCCAGGATTCGAACTCGCAAACTCAAATATTTTGTGCTTGATTTGGACATTAAATATTTCTTATTTTACAATATATAAATATAAACAAGAAAGATCAATCATACGTATAGCATTGATTGTGAAACACTTTACAACTTCAATGCAATTTTACATAAAAATCTCTAAAATGCGATACATTCCTCAGTAACATTTTTAAAATTTTCACAATACCACATTAATTTATTATATTTGAAAACTTAAAAGTTCATTAAAAAAATGAACTTCATTCAAATGACGGCATTGTAATATAAATTGCCTCGTTTAAGCTTCTCTAAAATGAAATACATTCCTCGTTAACATATTTAAAATTATCATAAGACTACAATACTTTATTATATTTGAAAACTCCTTCGACAACAAATGAACTTTATTCAAAAGATGTCATCGAAATATAAATCGCCTCTATATAAAAGCAACATTTCATTCATAAACATTTTTTCCAATCATTTCATTCATTACAATACTATAATAATTTATTTAATTTAAAAACTTAAAACCATGGAGGTACAAGTAATTAAACGCTATGCTTAGAACTTTATCGAAAAAATCGTCAGGGTTCTCTGTAAAAAATCAATTAATGTTTCATTCATATCAGCTATATTACAGACTCCATGAGGTAAATAATTTTGATTTTATAAACAAATGCAGCAATTCTTATACAACTCATTCTACATCTTTTGGTGTTTACATTCTCCATAAGTGAAAATTGGGCTTCGGTGTAGAAATTTTCAAATTTGAATAATCATTTAAAAGAAATTATATTGTAATTGCGTTGATTCAGTATGTAGATGCACAGAATTTAAGCAAAAATAAAGAGGTTTTAGGACGGATACAACACTAAATATGAATTAAAACACTTTAAAAATCGCGATTTGGACAAAAGACGGATGCGATATTTTATTTTGAAGTAGGTCCCGTGATCTCTGCATATAATGGTCGCGTGATCTCTTCATATAATGGGTGTAATTATTATTTTAATTTTTATTTAAGAAACTACTGAATATATTTTGCTGAAATTTTTGTTATATATTTTGTGGAATAATTTGAATATTTTCTAAAACTTTCGAAGCTATTTGTGAATTTTAAATTCGCTTAAAAATGGTTGAAAAATTAGGTCCTATAGGGTTCAATGTATTTCATTTTTTACACCCGGGTTCAATCCAAAACTGATTGGGTGATATTATTCATTTATATTCCCATAGGTCCCACAGACCGTCTGAACAACATACTAGAATTTCATTTTCATAAAGTCATTTTTAAGGCAGCTATCGTGCTAACGGACAAACAGACAGACATACAGAATAAACAAAAATCATATGCCGCCCAGGCGGTGAAGTGGATAGCGTCTTCGGCTGCTGTCTTGTGGGCTGGGGTTCGAATCCCAAATAAGGCATGGATATTTCTCGCGGATAAAGTCAGTCTTCCGCCTTCTGGGTCCTCATCTAAATGTGAAGCTGCAACCCCCTCCGACCTTCGTCTGTGATGCGTTCTCGTATTAAAATTTTATCTCTCGTCTTGTGTCTTTCGTCGTTCCTTCCTGCGTCACTGGTCCGGAATCGGCTCCGCTAAAACATGAGGTCGTCAGTAACAACAACAACAACAACAACAAAGTCATATACACTTTTCAACTATGTTGTAAAGTCTTAAAAAAGGTTTATTTCAGTGTATTTCTCTAAGCTTTTTCTTCAAGTGTACGAAATTTTATATTTTTATGTGCAATAGCTTTTGCGCTATTATAGCAAAGAATCTCGATAAACGAGAAATTTGTTAATTGGTGGCGGCGTCAGAGTCGGCATCAGCTACATTATTTGTTATGTAGATCTTAAAAGAGAGAACCTAGAAACTAAATATTTGGCTAATTTGTAGGAAGCCGTAGTAGGAAGTACACGTAACGATATAAATATATTGTCTAATTTTGTCTAATTAGACATCTTTTATTAATTTGAGTAAAGTTCTTGAATAGTTTAGGCATTTAAAATATTTATCAATAGAATTAGTAGTATCTGTTTTGTACATAATCTAATTGAATATCCTTTGTATCATTGGTTAAACTTTGTATATACCAGTATTTTCACAAAACCGTCATTAGCATAAAAGCAAACATAGTTAAAAGTAGAATTTTAAATATCTAAAAATACATTTCCTGCCTTAATCTTGCATTAGCAACATATAGCTATAAAAACATTTGAGATAACATATTCAATAGATAACAATATAATTGAGATAACATACTATATAGATTTAATTCAATGTGACATATATGGACCTATACAGATGGACTTGAAAATACATTTCCTGCCTTAATCTTGCATTAGCAACATATAGCTATAAAAACATTTGAGATAGCATATTCAATAGATATCAATATAATTGAGATAACATACTATATAGATTTAATTCAATGTGACATAAACTCTATTCAACGATTATTTTACCTGCGATTACATTGGACTAGAGGCTGAATTATCAAGCATATACTACAAGCATCCTATACTACAGGCTGACTTATCAAGCATATTGAAGCCCAGTAAGGTTTCTACAAATACATGGGTTACCATATTTGACGATGTCATGTCGCAATTCTGCGCCATGAGCCTTTTCGAGTTTTTCTGTGAGAAAAACAACTTTTTTCCTTCCGTGCCTGTGCTGTATTTCGGTAAGCCTCGTTCGAATTGGTTTTGCGTTGAAATTGGAGTTTCGTCGAGAATTCGTTGGAACGGCTAGGATTCCTGTCTCGGCTGGGATGTGTGACGTGTGTTCGGAGGAGATCGGCTGTTGCTGGGGCGTGCTTGCCTGCCAATCAGGAAGCGGCGCGAAGGAGAACTTTTCTGTTGGGCTCGAGAGACCCCGGAGATTCGACCTGGAGATTTCGACTTGATAAGTCGCATCGTGAAAGTTGTCTTAAAACTTAAGACAAAGGGTTTTGGCCAAAATGGCTAAAGTTGCTGAAATGGAGTTTTTGTTTCGGATGAAACCCCGCTTTATTTTCCGGAGCTGTATGAAGAAGATCCTGGAAGACCTTCGATATTCATTAACGATTTTCTAGAGTTTTTCCTTTTTCTATTCCAGGACATTATCCCGCGGACCCTTTCACTTCCATGTTAGCTCTGAGACGCATGACTAGCAGAATGTTTGACAAAGCCCTTTTATCGTGATGATGTTGAATATCCATTTTTGGACATTTATTTTCGGCTTCCGGCAGTGTTTTCCGTATGGAACTTTTTCTGAGAATATTGGTCGGTTTTTAATCTTCTGTACAGGTAAAATCTTTTTGTATCGGAACCAGAAGTTCCGCTGTTTTTGATAGAAAGAACTTGCACCACAGGCATAGAAAAATGATATAATTTGATTTATAATGGCTTACTGAGTTGAAAGTAAATTATAGTTGTATTTAAATTGTGATTTAAGAAATAATATTATATTGATTTGATAATATTCTAAACAGAGCATATATAGAGAAATGTCTGTTAATGTTAAAGAGAGCTCTGAATAAGTTGAAATGATAAAATTCTTAAAGCTATATTCATAAATATGCAAGTATTTAAAATAAATAGAATTGTTGATTGATAAATGTGCCCTGATTTTTCTTTGCATTGCCTCATGTTCTTGCTCACTGAATGCCATTTAGGATATAATTCTCCTAAACTGGGAAAATCTCTTCAAAATAACATATCCTGGGTTGATGTTAAAATTAAGGTTAATGTTTACAAATATGATAATTACCACTACTTTTGGTTTGCTAAATTTTACGACCACTGCCCTTGTGTGTAGCGGAATCAGTACTTGCAGGTTGGTTCTGAAACCGCTACCACAGACGGTTTAATACATGCTCCAAATATTGATTTTTACAAGTATTTGATAATGTTAACAAATTTACAGAATTATATTTTGATAAATATGAATTAGATTGGAGTAACATTTGTAATTACGCGACACTTATTAACAAGAATCAAAAATATGATTCTCACTCTATAAGCAGATTAACAAATAGATGGACATTTTTTTCTTTATTATTTTTTTGCAAGAATCCGGTCTTATTGAAATTTATGAAATACTTTGATGTGCATTATCATTTTACGTCTGTTACAGTTCTAACATTATATAGAATAAAATATGGTCTTATTATGAGTGCAGAAAGACCTTGAATTATTTGAAATACCTGTACTAAATAATAAAAAGTTATTTTTGAAATATATACTTATGATGATACATAGTAGTGTGTGAATTACCCGGGGGGGGGGGGCATTTTAAAATAAAAATGTGAATTTTATTTTAAAGAGTGGCAATTTTGTTATAAACCTGTGGATGTATAGATTAGATAAATACAGCATTTAAAATCTTAATAATAATAATGCACTATATAAATCTGTATTGTAAGTGATATATTTTTACGCCTAGTACAAGAGAATTGAAGTACTTTAAAAGATAATATTGAGGGAATCCTCTAAACTAGATCCTCTAAATATAGCACCAATGTTTACATCAAATGATTGGCGCCAATCATCCCTTGACTATGAAAATATCAGTGCTATTCCAAAGTATTCGAGTCATTTGGACATAATTTCTATCAGTTTTTAGTAAAAAAATCCGATTTGATCATTCATTATCTTCTATTGCATTTCGATTTATTTACCATTTTAGCTTATGTTTACATAATTATTATAATATGGTAAGATTTCCACTTGGCGACAGTTTGTTAACAGTAGGATTCAACAGTTTTATGATTCATTATACTCTAAAAATGCAATAAAGTATATAAAACTTGAAAGATATTGATGTAACGTGAATAAATCTTTAATATATATATATATAATATATTATATGAAGCAATTATACTTTTAAGTTTCGAAGAAAGAATAACACATTCAGGACTACAAACCACGTTTACTAAGATAAGACTCTAACAAATAAAAAGTCAATAATAATATATACATTTACCGAAATTATAAAATGAGTATTTAAAATAAATACTTTATATAAAAATAGAAGTTTCAATTACAATATTCTAAAATTTAGCTTTCACAAGTATGCTCCTGTACCGTGTATCCAATGATTCTGCCGACTATTTAAAAGCCATTTTTTATTCCCTCTTCATTTCTGGGAAACCGAAATTACCTAAACCTTTTTAACACTTTACAACAAAGTTTAAAAGTGTTTATGACTTTGTTCATTCTGTCTGTCTGTCTGTCTGTCCGTCAGCACGATAACTGCCGTAAAAATGACTTAATCAAAATGAAATTTTAGTATGTTGTTCAGACGGCTTGTAGAACCTATGGGAATATAAATGAATAGTATCAGCCAATTAGTTTTGGATTGAACACGGGTCGAAAAAATGAAATACATTGAGCCCTATGGGACCTAATTTTTCAAACATTTTTTAAGCGGATTTAAAATTCACAAATTGCTTCGAAAATTTTAGGTAATATTCAAATTGTTCAATATATTCAGTAGTTTTTTAAATAAAAATTAAAATAATAATTACACCTCTTATATGAAACGATCACGTGACCATGATATGAAACGATCACATGACCCACTTCAAAATGATATATGGCATCCATTTTGTTTCGAAATCGTGATTTTTAACACTTTACAACAAAGTTGAAAAGTGTTTATGACTTTGTTCATTCTGTCTGTCTGTCTGTCTGTCTGTCTGTCTGTCTGTCCGTTAGCACGATAACTGCCGTAAAAATGAGTTTATCACAATGAAATTTTAGTATGTTGTTCAGACGGTCTGTAGGACCTATGGGAATATAAATAAATAATATCACCCAATTAGTTTTTTATTGAACCCGGGTTGAAAAAATGAAATACATTGAACCCTATGGGACCTAATTTTTCAAACATTTTTTAAGTAAATTTAAAATTCACGAATTGCTTCGAAATTTTTAGGAAATATTCACATTATCCCATAGAATATATAAAAAAAAATTCAGTAAAATATGTTAAGTAGTTTTTTAATTAAAAAAATTATTTAATATAGGGAAAAAAACAAATTCAATTAAATTCTGACTTTGGGATATCTTCCAGAAAGAAAAGAGAGAGATATTATATAATAAATATCTCTCCATTTGTTTAAACGTTTTGCATATGGGAGTGGCTTCATATTTTAAAATAAATTTGGTAGATAACAATTTTTCATTTTTTTTAAATTTTATATAACTCTTCATGATAAATTTAATTGATGGCATTTTAAATGCACTTTCCTACGTCCTAGAGAGTTAAAATTTGGTACACAGCTTAAATTTGTTGAACATTTATTCGACAAAAATTTGATGGATCTTTAAATATAGATCATACATTTTTTTCGAAATGGCCTGAAAATAATCCCCGTTCACTTCTATAAATCATTGGTGTAATATTGTTAAAAATTCTGATGTGGACAGCACATGTCTTTCTCTGCAGACTCATATTCGTTCTCTTTATTTATTCAATGATAATTTGTGTTTATCTGCACAACATAAGTATTTTAAATGACATTGAATTTACACGTTAAACTTAAATTTGGTTCTCATTTGATAGCTGGACTTATTGTCAAAGGTGGCGTAGCGAAAACGCGAAAAAACTAGAATATCTCAAGAACGGCTAGTCCTAGAGTAATGAGGTTAGTCTTATTCTTTTTGTTGTCAAAAATCACATATAAAATAGGAATTTAATTGATATAATTGAGCACACGTAGTCTTTTATTTTTTTATATAACGATTTTTGCTGGCCATTTCGCAAAAATAGCCCGTTCCTTTTTCCCGAATAGTAGTAGAATAACCTACAAATGATTTATATACAAAATTTTGTTAAATTTGGTATATAAATCACTTGTAGGTTATTGAAATATTATACTCCAAATTTTGTTAAATTTGGTTCATTAGTTTTTAGCTAGAGTGGATAAAGGCAATTTCTGCGGCCATTTCGCAAAGAAGGCAGATTCTTTTATTACGAATCGTACTATAATCTAATGAACATCAGGATTTCCCACAAAAAACATACCTACCAAATTGTATGAAATTCGGTCCATTAGTTTTTCAATTAGAGTGGATGTAATATCCACACAGACACACAGAAACATACACAGATACACCCTTACACACACAGACGTCTTCCTAAAAGTAGTTTTTTCGTGTTCTAGAAGTCCCAAAACGTGTAGATCCTTTGAAAATTCGAGTTCCGATCTTCGGCACGATTCCAATACTTTGAGTACATACACATACACATATATATTATCTGTGTATTATCTGTGTATCTAAATTCTGTGCCTATGCAATTACAATAGTTGTGATTTTAAATGATCCCTAAACTTTTATTATTTCTTCAAGGAAGCCTAATTTTAACATATGCAGAATGCAAATATCTCAAGCGATTGTAAGATGAATTACATAAGAATTGCTGAATTTTTTCACACAAAATTATTTAGCTCTGGAGTCTGGAATACAAGTTATATGATTGAAATATTCATTGATTTTGCATAAAGAATCAGATGATTTATATTTCGATACAGTTTTAAGTATTTAAGTATAATAAATTACTGTAGTACTGTGATAATGTAAAATATATTACCACTGAATGAATCACATTTTAGAAATTTTTAAATGAAATTACATTTCAGTTGGAAAGTGTTTCATAATCAATGCTTATGCATGATTGATCTTTCTTGTTTTAAGTTCTTTTTAATTCATATTGAGTGTTCTTTCCGTCCTAAAACTACTTTATTTTTGCTTAAATTCTGTGCATCTACATACTGAAACAACGCAATGACAATATATTTGAGTTTAAATGCTCATCTAAATTTGATTATTTCTACAACTAAGCCTATTTTTCACCTATGTAAAATGTAAACAGCAAAATATATAGAATGAGTTGTATTAGAATTCCTGTATTTTTTTAACACAAAATAATTTAGTCCATGGAGTCTGCATGGCTGATATGAATGAAATATTAATTGATTTCATAAAGAGAAGGACGATTTTTTTCGATGAAGTTTCAAGCATGGAGTTTAATTTTTTGTAGCTCCATGGTCTTAAACAAAATGTTTAAATAAAATAAATTATTATAGTATTGTGATGAATAAAATAAATGGGAGAAAGTTATGAATGAAATCCTGTTTTTATAGAGAGATCCAGGCGTGTTATTTTTTCTATGACGTCATTTGAATTAATTTCAGTTGTTTTCGATGAAGTTTTCAAACATAATATATTATCGTAGTATTATGATAATTCTAAAATTATTACCGAGGAATGTATAACATTTTAGAGATGTTTAAACCAGGCAATTTATATTTCAATGCCGTCATTTGAATGAAGTTCATTTTTTTCGATGAAGGTTTATGTTTTCAAATATAAAAAATTAATGCAGTATTGTGATAAATTTCAAAATATTACCGAGGAATGTATTGCATTTTAGACTTGTTTAAATAAAATTGCATTGAAGTTGGAAAGTGTTTCATAATTAATGCTTTAAGCATGATTGATCTTACTTGTTTTAGTATGTTTAGAGCAGTTTGGTGCAGAACACCCACCAAAAATTATGTCAATAGTACTTCCTAAAGTGAAAATACGATTCGAGCTAATGCTAATGGATTACGATTTCGGCCTGGGTGGGCTTCAATATGCTTGATGAGTCAGCTCGTATATAGAGGAGCCTTACATTGGACAAGACTGATTTTGAAACGCAGAGACAATCCTAAAAATTTTAATGTTACAATAAAGGAAAATATATATTTAAATTTTAGTTTTACTTTTTAATCGTAAAATACTTCATTGTGGATTAGAAACAGAAATGGCTTAAAATATTTCTAATATAATGCTGTATTTTTCAAATTACCAACCATCAACAACTCATCTATCTCGTAAGCCAGCTGAAATGACGGAACTCAAAATTAGGACCTGCAATTTATTTATGGTTTCTGAAAGAAGATTAAATGTGGCTCAAATATGGTAAAATGGATGATATAATTACGTTCGTTAAAAGTTTTCACTTTTATAACAACTTATTATACTAGAAGTATTTTCATTTTACAGAGATTAGTATTTGTTTTGAAAGGTAACTTTACGAGTCCAGAAATACGATGCGGTGAATTGCTTTGCATCATATTCAGGAAAAATATATTGTTGTTTAAAGACAGCATAAAGTTAAATTTTCTTGCAGTTTCCATCATGAGTTTAAGCATTTTTATAAATGGGTAGTTGACATAGGCATTACAGAACAAACACGATATTTATTTAAATTATTATTCTAATAATGCATTTGATTAATACATATTAAATGTAAATAGAGCTTAGATGATCAATTATATACATTTAGCATAGCATTTCAGGGGTACAATAAGGATTTCCATAAAATCGTCTATAGCATAGAAGCAAACATAGCAAAGAAGCAAATATAACATAGAAGTAGAATTTTAAATATCTAGAAACACATTTCTTGCCTTAATCTTGTATTACCAACAGATAGCTATAAAAACATTTGAGATAACATATTAAATAGATAACAATATAATTGAGATAACATACTATATAGGCTTTATTGAGTGTGGCATAAATTCTATTCAACAATTCGTGAACCTGCGATTATATTGGACAAGACTGGTTTTAAAACGCAGAGATAATCCAAAATATTTTTAGCGTTACAATAAAGGAACATATATATTTAAATTTTATCTTTAGATTTTTATTCGTAAAATAGTCCATTGTGGATTAGAAAAAGAAATGGCTCAATATATTTGTAATAAAATGCTGTATCTTTAAAATTACCAACCATCGACAACTCATCTCAAAAGACAGCTGAAATGACTGCACTCAAATTTAGGATCTGCAATTTATTTACGATTTCTGAGAGAATATTAAATGTGGCTTAAATATAAGTAAAATGGATGATATAATTACGAAGTGTTCACTTTTATAGCAACTCCTTATATTGGAAGTATTTTAATTTTACAGAGATTACCATTTGTCTCGAAAGTTAACTTTAACGTGTCCCGAAATGTGATGTGGTGAATTCCTTTGAATTATATTCAGAAAAAACATGTTGTTTCAAGACTACATAATTTCAAAACTTCTTACAGTTTCTATTATGTATTTTCTAAGCAAGTTGAAACATTTTCATGAATGGATAATTGACATAACTTTTACATAAACCTACATGATATTTATTTAAATTACTATTTGTAGTTCAGTATAAGCAAAGATATATATACAAAGTATATATGAAATTAACTTCTCTTAAACGTGGCCGTAATATCGTACATCGTGAAACATTATTACAATAAACACATTGCGTTCGTTGTGTGCCGCTCATAAAATCCACCATATTTATCTTCAGTGCGAGTTCTGTAAAATAATATTTATTAACATAATACTACTCAATTAATTGCGACATTGTTAACTTTAAAAATAAAATAATTTTTTAACAACATAGATTACTTGTTAACTCAATTACAACCATTATTCCTATTAATTGCGGCGAAGAGAGAAAATGTGAGACCATTTATTACTTAAAATGCCTAAAATGTATTTATGACCGTCAAGAACAATTGACTCGCACATACCTACAAATCTGTCTTGGACTTAGTCACCATCTCGCACTTAATGTGATTCGTTTTACTGGAATCAACTCGTAGTGTAATTATCCTATTCATAATCAAGACATTGTCGTTTCTCATTTGCCTCTGTCTCACGTAGAAGTCGTCATGACTTCTCGTCTATATTGCCTCCGTACTTTTGTAGAAATCTCACATATTCTTCTAGAAGTTGTGTAATATCATCTCTTGTTTGCCGCCTCTTTTTGCCTGAGGTCTGATACGCCTCTTTGGCTCTGATTGGCCGACTTTAGGGCAATGCGCCCAGACATCTAGCATATTGATTACATCTTTAACCACTTTCGTGTCTACATGTGGCCTCTAACTTTTATTGCCTACTTTGACCTTTCGGGTCAGTGTGTCATAAATCTGGCGTCCTTTAGTTTGATGCCATTCTGAAACATTAAGGCACTCATAAACACTGCACATAAAACTGTCTCACCTAATATTTTTCCAATCTGGTTTCACATACCTCTTCCTGGTCTCACACATAGTCCTCCTTGAAATTCAGAAAATACTGTTGTGAAACATTGCTAGTTAATTTTACTGAAGCCAATTTTCTTATTTCACCAAGATAAATTCGGAATATAAAAGTAACGTAATGGACACAAGTAACCACAAAGTCTTACAATTTATTGCTGTTTAAATACACTGAATAAAAATAATAATAACTCAAAATTAAAAAAATAAATATTGATGTAAGCAGTAGTACATACATTTTCTAAGACTAAATATATTAGCTAATTATTGTTGAAAATAATTTTGTTATATTGTTTTTGGAAAAACTTTTACTTGAAACATTTATTTTCCAGGATATGTATAGATAGAGCTCAGATGCTGACTAATTTAAATTTAGAATAAAATTACTAAGGGGAATTGGAAATTCACTAAGGATTTCAACTACCGATACTTTTTCCATTTCCGGTTCAACTAATATTACTTTACTTGAAACTATCTATTTGGAATTGGTTAGAGATAGAACATAAATTAAAATTGATATGGATTCAGCATCAAATTGTGACAGAAGTAGGGTGGTTCACTAAAAGTGCAATGTATGTATCCACTCTAACTCAAAAACTAATGGACCGAATGGAGCTGAAAAACTAATTAATCAAATTTTAAAAAATTTGGCTGATAAGTCACTGTGGGTTAACCTGGTGCTGATTAGATTTTGGTACGATTCGGAAAAAAATAATCGGTCTCTTTTTGCGAACAAGTCCGCAAAAATCGTCAAAATCTAAAATAAAAAAACTATGTATGTTCAAATATCTCAATTAAATGCTTATTGCATACGTAATTTTAGACGATATATAAAGAATAAGACCAACCCCATTATACCGTTCTCGAGATATTTTAGTTTTTTCGCATTTTCGCTACGCCAATGTTGAAGAAAGTCCAGTTACCAACTGAGAACGAAAATTAAATTAAAAGTTCCAATTCAGTGTCGTTTTAAATAGTTATGGGCGTTAATTTGTGAAATTAAACTCAATATAATGAATTATTGAAGAAATAAAGAGAACGTGAATATGAGTCTGCAAGGAAAGTCATGTGCTGCCAACATCAGCTTTTTACTTTCTCTGCAATACATGGTAATATATAGGGAAAGTATTGGAATAGTGCCGAAAATAGCCACTCGAGTTTTTGACGGATCTGCATGTTTTGGGACCTATTGAACACGAAAACGCTATTTTTATCGTGACGTATGTGTGTCACTCTGTCTGTTCAGATTTTGTATCCACTCTAATTGGAAAACTAATTGACCGAATTTCATAAAATTTGGTAGGAAAATTCCTTGTGGGGGAGGGGTATCCCTGGTGATGATTGAATTTTGGTATGATTCGGGTTTAAAGGAATCGTCTTTTTTGCGAAATGGCCCTCAAAAATTACGTGTATCTACTCTAGTTGAAAAACTAATAGACCACATGTCACAAAATTTGGTAGATAAATTATTTGTAGGTTAACCTGGTGCTGATTAGATTTGATACGAATCGGAACAAAATAACCTGCCTGTATTTGCGAAATAACAGTCAAAAGTCAACAAAATCTGAAATAAAAAACTACGTATGTTTAAATGAAACAATTAAATGCCTGTTTTATACTTAATTTTTAATGATGAAAAGATTAAGAGCAACCCCATTACTCTAGAATTAGTCGTTCGCGAGATATTTTAGTTTTTTCGTATTTTTGCTACGCCACCTTTGAAAATAAGGCCAGTTACCAAACAAAAACGAAAATTGAATTAAAAGGTCAAATTCGGTGTAGTTTAAAATAATTACGGCTGTTACTTTGGGCAATTAAACTCAATTTAATGAATTATTGAAGAAATAAAGAAACGTGAATAGGAATTTTCAGAGAAAGTCATATGCTGCCTACATCAGATTTTTTTTAGATTAAGTTCAGACTCCGTAAGATTGTAACGGCCAATTTACACTCATGTAACAATCTTTACTTATTCGAACTGCTAAGCAGAATCGGTATCATCATATGTAAGGAAATAAAATAGCCACTGCAGTTCTATTAAAATACCTATAGCAATATATTAGCCATTTTCATACAGTAAACAGTTAAAAAAACAATTATTATATCGTATTAAAGTGTTCTTTATACTCACGTTTCAGAAATTTTTTTAAAAGGTTAATATAACTATCAAAGTAATAACGAGTTAAATTATTCAAAAACTTTTAGAATTTGCTTGAATTTAGAGTAATCGGCTAGTTCTTTTGTGAGGAAATAAAATTGGCATTACAGTTTTATTAAAGTATCTATAGAAATATATTAGCCACTTTCATACAGTAAACAGTTAAAAAAGTAATTAAATTGTGTGAAAGTGTTCTTCATACTCACATTTCAGAAAATTTTATAAAAGGGTTATATAACTATCAAAGTAATAACGAGTTAAATTATTCAAAAACTTTTAGAATTTGTTTGAATTTAGAGTAATCGGCTAGTTCTTTAGTGAGGAAATAAAATTGGCATTACAGTTCTACTAAAGTATCTATAGAAATATATTAACCACTTTCATACAGTAAACAGTTAACAAAGTAATTAAATTGCGTTAAAGTGCTCTTTATACTCACGTTTCAGAAAATTTTATAAAATGTTTATATAACTATCAAAGTAATAGCGGGTACAATTATTCAAAAACTTTTAGAATTTGCTTGAATTTGGAGTAAAAATTCAGAATTTCTTAATGGATGTCTATGGATAGATTAATGGCTAAATGGCGAGACATGATTTTTTTATAAATAAATGTCTCAATGGCTTGATACTGCCATAAAATGGTTAAATTGGCACCATAGCCGTAATAATGCTTCATTAGACATATTTTTTTTATATCAGTTTGCAGCTTCCTGATTTAAGGCAGGTTCCATATGGCAATACAATGACAATAGTACTAATCCAATGACAATAGTATTTATTAATCCATGATATTAATCAAATAAAATCATAAGTTATATATAACTTTTATTATAAAATATTTTCTATGAAACAGAAAAGTGTTGTATTTATATTTTTTTCGAACTTTCCTATCTGGTGAATGGTACATTTATTACAATCAGTAAATGCAAAAATCAGTGAATGCTTACCAGCAGATTGAGCAAATTAAATTATATATTATAAAACAATTAAAAAAGGAATTGAAATTTAAAAATCGAAATGTTAAAAAATATCCCGTTAGTATAAGAGTTAAACCAACAACTGAAAGAATGGCAAGGATGATACTCATTAGATTAAAAGGAATCATTCTTTAAAAGCAAATAAAAATTTAAAAGGAATAAAAATGATCCAAAGTGCTTATTATTCGATAAAAATAAAGGACAAATTAAATTATGAGAGGCTTGTATATAATTGGATTAAATTTTGAAAAAATTATTTTCAGTATAAAGTCCTAAACCTTTTAATTAAATCAGCAATTTTATATTTGATGCATTAAAAGCATTAGACTGCTTTAAAAACTTAGTCATGTGTAACACCTTTTTTAATACTTATATGAAAGGTATTTACATAAAAAATAAATTTAAAAATTTTTACAGAAATTTTTGTTCCATTTACAAATATGAAGAATATGGGTATTCAATAAATGCATTTTAATTATTCTACATATTTTATTTTAAATTTTATTAGACGGGAGTATAGGAGTAAACTATGATTTTTTATTTGACACTACAAGATAATATTAATACGTCCACTTTTTGATTCTTGTTTGAAGAGCACTGGTTTTGAAGAGAATTTCAATTAAATTAAACACCAAACCATCGATTCTTTCGAGGGATAAAAAAGTTCTGACATTTTGTGAATAAGTCCAGAAAACTCGTAAACAATAGTGTCAATTAATTAGTAAATAAAAATAATAAAGGATTAGACTATACTGTAGCCAAAAAATGCACTTAGATAGGAACAGGTTTCGTACTTCTGCTTACTGAATTGCACTCAAGTATGTTACCTACATCTATGATGACTATACGGGCACAGTGTAACTTTTATAATCGAAATAACTTATCTTCTAATAACAGAAGGCGATTTTGCCCACAGGCATTAGATAACTATATCACATTGGGAATTTTTGCCAGAATGAAAAGTCATTAGCATATCGTTCTGAACTTGTAAAGTACTCTAGAGTCCCTTTTTTCCCGCTCTCACTGTCGTCACTTTCGAAGACCAGACGGAGAAAACACCCGTACAACAACGTTGCCAATGATTTGTATCTAGTTTTTCCAGATGCTGAAATCCAGAGGAGAGTTGCCAGGTTTGGCAATTTACTCTAATTTGGCAAGATATGGAGATTTTCCGCAGGCTAGAGAAACACCTCGATGTAGCCGACATTCTGAGAGATATGAGAGATTTCCAGACGTTTCAATAGAGAGTCTATAAAAGAAGGCATCACTCAGTTGGAGAGAGGTTGATGAGATATGAGGCACATTGAACTGTAACTTACGTCAATGTTTTGAGAATAGTGAGAGAGTCAGGTATTTTGTAAAATTAATGGAACATTTAAGTGATGTTTTACTGTATATTGCTCCTGTTTACGATGTGCTTGTAAATAAACGTGTTAGTTATCCAGAAATTAGGACTCATATTCGTATTTTAAGCTCACACCCACGATTCCAGAGATATTAGAGTTTCGAAAACATGTGATGGTGTTCGGTGCTATATATATATATTTAATAATAAATTTATAGGCTATCAGTATATCTGAGAATTTTATACCTTTATCTCAAGTAGATATTTATAAAAATAATAGTTAGTAACTCTTTTAAACGGTATGGATTGACGTGAAACATCACTGTTCTTGAATCACTTCTTCTCATACATAGAATGTGATAAGATGATAAGTATAATGTGTGTTTTGTGTGACGATAGTACAAGTTATCTAGGTAAATTTTTCGAGACTTTTCGGGATTGCTTTTAAATTTGCTTATTTATTTTTTGAAAAGTAATATACTTTTAGTATATGAGCAAAATGCAGTTTATTTCGCTAGAATTGGACCGCAAACAACGAGTTATTGAAGCTGAACTGTTTGGATGTAGCGTTTATAGCCATTCCATCGCATGAGGGCACATTGGTCGCAAGCCATAAGCACATACTGATTTATAGCGAGGATGCCAATGCGTATATGCCACATATCTAAATTTTAAAATTTTTATATTTTCTATCAGAAATGTTTTATAACGCAGATTTAAGGACAAACATTGCAAACATTTTGCTTGTTTGCAATGTTTGCTTGTTTGCTTGTTTGCATTGCAAACATTGCAAACATTTTGCATTTATTGCAAACATTGGCGTTCATGGACGCCAATGTTTGCAAAGGAAGATCGAACTGTTTGCGATAGGGTATGTCAAATACCTGTCTTTTTGAAAGGTTTTTCGTTTGAGGTGGGCGCTGTCCCACCCGTAAGCAAAGGGTTAACACTTATTATGTTTGACAACATTTGGCGACTTTCCGAATCGTTGAGAAATACTTTGAAATCAAAGTCCGTAGAATATCGTATATATAAGGTTGTCTCGTTCGGGAAAAATTTGTCCCAGGAAGGAAAGACGAGTGAAGTCACTGCCACACCCGTTCTCTTTCAGAGGCGAGAAAAGCTATGGAGAGACGTTGAAAGTAAACTATTTAAACACTTACCTAATAGTAAGTGTGTGCACGTAATATAGAATAAAATTATACAGTGTAACATGAAGTTTGCGGATTTTAAATAAATTCCGTACTCATGAAAAAAATTGCAAATTTTGAATAAGAGAGAAAGCCATGATTATTTTAACATCAAGAGAAGTTTATACAAATATTACTGAATGGTATGTTTAAAGATTATTGAATGATCAAAGGTTATATATAAAAAGACATTGAATGATCAGAAAACAGTCACTAAATGTTAAGTCCGTTATCGGAATCAGTTTGAGAAGGATATAAATACATATTTCTAATCTAAATGGCGCAAATCAGTCGTCATTTAAATATTGAATGTATTCTGAATTTTAAACGCATGAAGAATGCAGAATAAAATAGAATATATAGTACTTCCAGGTAATTCAATGCATGGCTTTTGTTTGCCTGAAAATTTTACATGTTTTAGAAAAAATATATCCTCGGATTTCCGAGAAAGCGAGGAAACATTCAAAATAATCTGAAGAAAAAACAGTAATTGATTTAAATTTGTAAACACATATTTTACCAAACCACTGCAATAATAATCATTAGTCACGTCAAATGTAGGTTGTTAATATTTTTTTGTTAATACATTTGTTAATAAAGTTTCTGTCAAGACATTCATATCTTGATTCGTCAAATTGAAGGGCTCCGTATAACATAAAGTAGTAGTTTCTATGCAGTAAAAGTGGTTTTTGTTCAGGAAAGACGTATACATAAGTTAAAAGAAATTATAAAGTGTAATTTAATGGATAATTTTGTAAAAAAAATGACTGTATAGTCGCATCAAAATGACACATTTACCCTTATTTATTTTAAAGCAAACGCTGGAGGAAATCTTTTAATTTAAACTTCGCCATATACATTGGAAAAACTTCGGAGAAAAAAAATACTGTTAAATAAAATAAATGTATTGATAAAATCACTTATCTAAATTAAGCGAGTGTATTATATGAGCCATAAATTAATATATGTAATAAACGGCATAACAAAGAATTCCTGCGAATAAAACCAAAAATTGAATTAAAAGTGCAAATTCAGTGTTATTTTGTGCAATTAAATTCCATTTAATGAATTATTAAAGAAATAAAGAAAATATGAATTTGAGGCTGCAGGGAAAGTCATGTGCTGCCATATCAGATTTTTACTTTCCCTGTAATACATGGTAATGTACAGGGAAACTATTGGAATCGAGTTCAAGATCGCAACTTCAGTTTTCTACAGATCTAACGTTTTGGGACCTCTAGAAAAAAAATACTATTTTTTGAATGGCGTATGTTTTGTTTCTCTCTCTGTGTGTGTGTGTGTGTGTGTGCGTGTATGGGTCTGTGTATCGGTCTGTGCAATGTATGTATTCACTCTAAGATTTTGATGCGATTCAGGATAAATGAACCTGCATTTTTTTTACGAAGTGACCTGCAAAAATTATCTGTATTCATTCTATCTAAAAACTAATTGATCAAATTTCACAAAATTTAGTTATTGGAGCATATTACTTAACATCTGGCTTACTGATTATAAGTAAACATTGCTTATATAACCTGCAATGATTTTTATTAAGATAGTTAACAATACAGTTGAAATATATAATATAGTTTCATTAATATAGAAACCTTAATATTTTGCAAAAATTATCTGTATTCATTCTATCTAAAAACTAATTGATCAAATTTCACAAAATTTAGTTATTGGAGCATATTACTTAACATCTGGCTTACTGATTATAAGTAAACATTGCTTATATAACCTGCAATGATTTTTATTAAGATAGTTAACAATACAGTTGAAATATATAATATAGTTTCATTAATACAGAAACCTTAATATTTTAATTTTTTACTCGCTTACAAAATGTGTTAAGTTGTACTTTTTTTTCTCAAGCTCTTGTAAATTCTCTTAAATCTCGGGTTGGAAATCACTGATCTAAATTAAGTTGATATATTATATGAGCCATATATTAATATATGTAATAAACGTCATAAAAAAGAAGACCCGTGAATACATTAAACTGGTATTAAAACTTACATTATTCAATAATCTTGATTACTGCATTCTTGAATTAATATCATCATTTCTCAAATCTCCCTTGCCGAAATGTATATATGTTGAATATCTTGAATGATATTCTAATCTTCAATGGCGAAATTCCAGAAATGGTATCCACAGAGTTCTCTCGTATAATTATATGCCATAATCTTGCCAGGTTTTATTAGAAAACGGTCGCAGTTCTCAAACTGACATAAAGGATCTTCTGAGCAATCAAAAGCCTTTTGTCTAACATTTCATCTCACATACATTCAATAAAATGGAGTATAAATTACAGTTTATGAAAGTCAACTGCCATGTCTAGCACTTTATACAGTACTTATCGAACTTACAGCAACGCATTCTAAACAATGGATATGTTGTATTCATCCCCAGTTATATGGGTACTTCACGGAGTGTTCGGAAGGAATAGAATTTGAAGACTTGTTGTAGAATTAAAATGAAATATGAAAAATAATCAGCAAACAGAGGAGGAATGAGATATGGTAGTTATACCCAGCGAAACTGATAATTTCATTAAATGGCAAAATTTAATTTTTTATGCGTCCCGTAATAAAATAATGTCAATTAGTAAATTTTGTCCCACGCCTTATTAGAGCGAAATAAACTTACACGGTACATTTATATAAAATATCGCCGAAATAATCCAATTATTGTTCAGGCATTTTTTAGTCCGATTGAAAAGATTAGGCAACAAATAAATTATTAAAAATTTCATCATAGAAAATTTCAATTGACGGCTTATTTTGATTTAGAAAGATTTATTAATGTCCTGTATATTTACTTTCAGAGCAAGTAAACCCTCTTTACTGCTCGGTCGAGTAAAATGGATTTCAGCGCCTCCTAGTGAAGAACTTAAAAAGTTAATGAAACAAACTTGGCAACAGAGCGAGATAGACGGTAAATGTCAAAATTGTGAAGTATTGTCTCTAGACAGTAGGAATCCCCAATAAATTATATACAAAACATATGTAATTAGCACAATAAAGTTATATGCAATGTTCTATCATATTCAGAAATGATAAACTTACATGAATGATGCAATATACTTACATGATACAATATACATACAATATATTATATACAATATGCATACAATATATAACATAAAATATATAATACGCGACATATGTACTTGATATAATATACTTACATGCACAAGAATCTAGTATATCGTACTTTCAAAATGCCCTCCGTGATAGACAATACACATTTAAATTTGAAAAAAAATATTATCGAGTACTTGAGAATCAAACCATGTGTCAGCGTGTTTCAGCTTCTAACAGCTGATGATGTATGACGAATATTTATCGCCTTCCCTATAAGCGTTTCGCTTGTTCTGGTATCGAGTGTTACTAATTAGACGTTCCGCTACAACTTTTTAATTATATTTTCTCTTCTATCTCGCTTTGTTGCCTGGTTCTACATTTGACACTGTACATTTTTACAGAGTCCAATTTGACTATAATAGCTAACAATTCCAACACAGTAGCTCACTGTAGAGCGTCTGCTGACTGTACGAAAGCCCGTTGTTCGATTACCGCTTGGAGTAACATGGATATTTGCAATGGCACCCAAATATATCGCCCTTGTAGATTAGTGCAAATGTTTCAGAGGTCCGAAACCCACCTCAGTACGTCTAGTATGGATTCAGTGAACTCTGGTATATTGAATCCCGGTTTTAAAATCGGGAGGACAGCGGTCATACAGAAAGCTTATCTGGAGGATAAAAACAGCATCAGGAGGCTTATCTGAGTTAAAAATAGCAGAAGATGATCAATCAGATTGCCAGTTGTGCCCCAGTCTAACATTAGATGGTGGAGAGTCCACTTTGACGATAAGAACTCGCAACTCCCTCACAGTCGCTCAATGGTAAAGTGTCAGATGGCTAGTAGGAAGTACAATGGTTCGATTCCCGGCTGGAGCAACAAGGTTCTATACAACGAAGGTTAAACAAATCGACATTGTAGGTTAGTACAAATATGGCTTAGGTCTAAAAGTTACCCTAGTACCACTAGCCCGTATTCCGTGGACTTTGGTATATTGAGAGTCGATTTCAAAATCGGAAGGACAACTATCACTCAAGAAGTTGACACGGAGGATTAAAATAACATGAGGAAGCTTACTTGAGTTAAAAATAGCAAGAGCTGGTCAGTTAGATTGTCAGTTACACGCCAATGTGACATTAAAGATTAGAGTGCACATCAATGATAAGAGATCGCAATTCCGCCCCCGAAGCTCAACGGTAGAGGGTCGGCAGGCCAGTATGAAGATCGGTGGTTCGACTCCCGGTTGGGGAAGTAAAGATCTTTGCAATATTCAATATTGATTGCATTTATAATAAGCAATATAGTCCATATATTAAACTATTTTTATAATTAATTCATCAATTTAGAAATAAATTTGTGAATTTGACATCAGTTTTGAAATTTTGACGAATTTTTTACAAATCCAGTGCGAAACATCGCTAAGTTGGCGATATTGGCAAAGCTTAGCTAAGTTGGCAAAAATGCTATGTAATACATTATTTAATGGTGTATAATGATCTTTGATGATGTATAATGATTTTTTGAGCCAAGTTCGTCAATCTTATTGTCAAGCATTACAGACAAACGTGGAGAAGATCTTTGTTTAATATATATAAATGACTATTGGCCAATTCTTAGGCATCAAAATTAAAACTATTAACCAAAGTATTTTCTTTTGTGAATTGAATTGACTAGATTGACGAGAATGGTGTTAACAATTTTAACTCATAACATTACATATGAACAGTGAACATATTTCGTAATAGTTAATACTTTTTCATTTTATATGATTTTTTATACATTTATTTGAAAGATGTGTAATATCTCAAGAACTGTTCATGATAGCATTTTAAAGTGTGTGTCATTTGTTTTCTAATAAAAAATTACACATAAAATGATCAATTATGTAATATTGTTTAAGGTTCTGATTTTCAAATGTTTTTCTTTTAATTCATTTTAAATTCATTTGGGAGTTTTCCGAACATTTGATTACGTTTGAAATTATTACTCTTTTAGTATCTACTAATTGTAATATCTGTACCATATTCCATTCGAAATGATGCATTCGTTCATGAGATATCGCGTTCCCAGACTATCTCTCTCTCACACACACACACACACATATATACACACACACACACACACACATACACACACACATACACACATACACACACACATACACACACATGCACACACACATACACACACATGCACACACACATACACAGACATATACACACATACATGACCTCAAAGACGTTCGAGTCGAATTCGGGGATGCTTAAAACGTGCTCTTTTGTCGAAAACTTGAATTCGAATAATCGACCCTGTTACGATAATTTCCCTATATATTAGACTTTTGCTCCAGGGAAAGTTATAGGAATCTTCTTTAAATACAATTTCAGAAGTTACTATTTCTTTGAAAAATGTGTTTGTTGAAAAATAAATAAATCTTATATTAAGAAACAAACATATTTCCACTTGTAAATGGGAACTGCTCGAAAAATATCAATAAATATTTCAGTCTCTAAATTGCGATACATAGAATATACCTTTGGGATAAGAGAAACGTTTCACTTTGAGCTCAAGTTCTAAAATAGGGACGTTTATAATGTAGATACTTTATACATATTTTAAAACTCTATCTCCTGCAGTATAAATCTTTCTAATGGTATTCATCAATAAAGTAAAATAAAGCGATGTAGTTACTTCGAAACTTTGTATTTCTATTTGGCCTTTGGGAGATTCCGCTATAATACGCATGTGTATAAATATAATTTTCGTGTTTGAACCCAAATCGTTTGGGATTTATGCAAAACTAAACATGTAAAACATTCATGTTATTGGGAATACCGTAATGTGAGTAAAGCATGACTTCACTTGCTAATATTTTTACTTACAGTATAATAAGTAATGTCCATATAAAAAGTGGAGTTTTATTAATTCATTACAAGTTATAGTATAGGTTAAGTTACTAAAGTACTGCTATTTTGATTGTATTTTGAAAGAAGCTTCAGGATCTCCTGAAAAAATTTCAATAACACTATCATTTTACTATTTTTTACCAAAATTCTTAAAAAATTCTTAAAAATTATTCAAATTTTATATTGTGTTTAAACCTAATAAATTCAGATTTTCTAATCTTAAAAAACCTCCAAAAATTTCTAATAAATTGTTGGAGCATTTGCAATATTTCTTGCAATTGCGGTCTTTCTTATATATTGGTCAAACTGCGCGCGTATTGAGAAATATGATAACTACATTAAAAACAAGACTTTAATAAACCTTCAACTGCTCAATGTTGCTATCAATTTGTCCACTGTTTTGAGTTTTTTTTCAGCAAGGATCATACAGAAATGCATGTCGATCTATGATCTTGATTTCTTCGAAGTCTTCCATATCCAGAAAAATTCTAGTAATTTAGTTAGTGACTTACCCAGCACTCCATTTTTGTCCGCTGTCTGGCGAAAAATCCTGTAAATTTGTCCACTTTCTTCATCCTATTTCTTAACCTTTGTGGTTCTTGTGTGTCGTTTTAACCTATTTTTCGTTTTTCTGGGCCTCATTTATCCTTGTTCGGACTTGTCTCGTTTTGTTGGCATATTCCTGTTGTGTTTTGGCACAATCATGTGTTGTTGTTGTTGAGACCCAGACCGTCCGACCTACCAGAAAGGTGTAAGGTAACTGTTTGGACGGCCGGGAAGTGCCACCCAATTTTGACCGGAACTCAGTGGGGGAGGCATCCACAGGGATCGTACCCTCCTTCCCCTACCACCAACCTCTCGGAAGGACTTACGGATCCACATGTTTAACCTGATCGTACTCCGCGTGAACATGGAGGCAATTTTGACAGCGGAGGGAATTGAACCTAGGCTTACTGAGTGGAATTCCCGCTAGCTAACCACTGAGTTACAGCGCCTACTTGTTTAACGTGATCGTACTCCGCATGAACACGGCGGCAGTTCTGGCAGCGGCGAGAATCGGGCGCTAACCACTGGGCTGCCGCGCCCGAAAAGAGCCAGCAACACGCAGTGTTCCCAGGTGGTCACCCACCCAAGTACTAACCGCGCCCGATGCTGCCTGACTTCGGTGATCTAACGAGAACCGTCAGCACGGTACGGTCGTTGGTCGCACAATCATGTGTGTTACTTCTCGGTTTGGATTGGCTAGATTGTTCTTCATGCTGTTTTCTGATTGACTCTCTCGTAATCCAGGTCTTGGGTATATAAACCATCTGTTTATTCCATTTGCGCGCATTCCTTTATTGACTTCGGTTTTATTGGCTCTCTTGCGCTGACGAAGGGGTTCCAGTCCATCTTCGAAACAGATATATTCTGCAGTATTGTGTTATTACTGCTTCAATACGTTGCTCAAGTGTATTTTAATTGTCGATTGTAATGCTTATATTTTAAAAATTAAAAGTGCTAGCACAATACGTACAAATTCACAGTTCATTGAAAACTCTACAAGTATACATAATTGGATTTTGTATATATGTCTTAGTTTCCGAAGTGTAGCTGTAACAATTTTGATGTTTTAGTATTTTAACCTGGGATTTACAATGGATTGGAAGGCAGTGATATTTGAAATGTCACGATTGTTGGACTTCAATGTATTTACTTACGTTTTAGTGAAATATTGGTACACAAGGAAGATATTTTTTGTTTCAAAAAAGTTAAATGAACCTGATAATTCCAAAGATGTTTAAGGATGTGTGAGGTTTGAACAGAATATATGAAAATATACGCATTTAAGTACGTATTTATGCTTCGCCAGGTAAGTTTATAGATTTTATTGAATGTAAAACATCGTCAGATACATTGCATAATTTTAATTTATTTACGGCAGATTAAGTTAGTAAAGTAATTGAAATATTTTTAGGCGAAGTCGATGGACAGAGTTTCCAGATGAAATCAGGGATTAAACTAAAAGCTATAGCTATAAATATTGAGTTAGCGAGTAACTGCGAAAGCCTGCAAACGAAAAAAACGAGTTTGATCAAATAAAAAAAACCTATTGAACATTACTGAAGGTTTTTTTGTACAAAATGTTATTCCCACAAAACCATTTCGACTCCATCGGAATGGAGCTACAGCCTATATTTTTTTCGGTATGAAGCATACTAAAAATATAGCGGGATTGGATTTTTATAGTGTCTCTTGTGTTGAAGGCCCAGACCGTCCGACTCATCCTAAGGACTCGAGCAACCATTTGGACGACTGGAGGGTCTCTTGTGTAAAGAAAGTTGAATTAGAAAAATTTGCGCTGGGTAACTAGTCTAGAGAAAAATAAAGTACAATTTTCTCTAACAGGCTTCGTGCGCTATGTCCATCTAGATAAAAATACGGCTATTCATGGAAAACAGGAACCGGTGGACATCAACTCCCGTGGACCATATCACCCGCTTCACATATCTACAGACACGTTCGAGCTATACACTATACACTCCTCCCATTCAATATTACTATTTCTTATACGACTTCCCTATTAAAATATACATATTATACCAACCACTAAAATAACGTAATTAATGTATGCGTCCCTAGATCCTCTTACAAATAAATAAAGTTTAATACCTCAAACATTTACTTCACGTTTTCAATTTCTGGTCATACCATAGATGTAAAAGTGCTAACTCTCTCTCATTCCATGTTTTAAATATTCATATTCTGAAGTTTTAAATTGCAATGCTCTATATAATCTCTCCTTAACAACTGAAACATGGAGGTAAAAGGACTAACTCTCTCTAACTTCATGGTTTAAATATTCATATTCTGAAGTTTTAAATTGCAATGACCTCTCTATATAATCTCTCCTTAACAGCTGGATCATGGAGGTAAAAGGGCTAACTCTCTCTAACTCTATGGTTTAAATATTCATATTCTGAAGTTTTAAATTGCAATGACCTCTGAATATAATCTCTCCTACACAGCTGAATCATGGATGTAAAAGGATGGTTTCATCTTTAACTCCATGAGAAGCATACAGTTGTCCTAGTTTCTTCGGGCAGTAAAGTTTCATGATCATGTAATTGCGTCATGTTGTGGCAACGCCTTTGACCTGAGATTATTAAGCTCTAAAATAGCAAAAGAGGCCACATTTTGAGAGATTATTTCTTCAGATCTAAGTGGTGATCTGAATAACGTATTTCACATTTGAATTCAGCCTGGTCTAATTAGTATACATGAGTTTTTTCAGCCATCTGGGTTACAATGGGTTACAATCAGTACTCTGACATAATAGTGATACTGCGTTTTTATAATGGTGATATTTGACTAGCTATTGTTTATTAAAAATCTTGAATTTTCCCCCTACAAATACGGGGTCAGCTGCAAATAAAAATAGCATAGATACATTTTATGTGACGTATTGTTTTGAATTGGAATCAGTCAATTCAGCACGAAACAACAATCGAGACAAGTAGACGAATCGAAGGGAAATCATAATTAAATTTTTCCTATTTTGGTAGTACTATTTTTCCTCACTAGATTAATTTCTGTATAGAGCAATTTTCACTAATTGAATATTTTTTTAGGGGAATCAATTAAAAGTTAGACCCCCACCATTTATTAGAAAAAACCACCCACCGGAAAAATTTATGAGAGAATTTCGCATTTTATTGAACAAACTTTCAGATTGGAAGTTTGTGTCTAAAACCAACTGCCAAAGCACAAAAAAAACCCGAGGGCAAATACTATGCAATACCCTGTTGTAACTAAATTATAAGAGGATTGATTATAAGGAAGAAAGCCATAGAATGTAAAACAAAATAATATTTTATTGAAGGTCACATGTCTTTTTTCCTACTGTAATGCATGATGTGATAATACTGTGATACATACTGTGATATTATTGTGATTACATGTTGTAACCTATTAAAACAGTTGAAATATTCAATATATGGAAGAAATACATTTCGAAACCTATTCAAAACCGGAGATTTGATAATTAAGAGATAATTAAGCTTCTTGGTTGGTTTAAGCCTATGCCTGTCGGAATTGGTGTCTGGGTGCCGCATGAGCGATTGTAGCAATCTAGTCGCATTTATAAAGTTTATACACTTTTCATACATCATCTATCACAGTGTGTGTGTGCAAAGTAAATGATACGTACATTATCTGTATATATTTTATAGGTAATATATTTTGCATGCATTTGGTAGTATGAACCTTTTCAAAATATCTACAGTATAGATCATAGATCTTAGACTTTACAAGCAAATATAATGATTCAGATTGCAACACCAATAACGATGGGACACCATATAATAAAAAATAGATTATATTTAACTTAATTTCATTTACCTTTGGTGTTATCACCTTTGGTGGTATATGAAACTCCTAGTCCTTGAAGAATTAACTAAGACCAGACTATTATTATTCAAATTTACAATATAACTTTGTCAAATATTTAAAATTTACTTTATAACCGGTGTCACCCGCTGTTTACAGCATTTATTTTTCATATCAAACTTGTCGTATTTTGAAAAATATTACATAAAATTATTGAGCGCGCTGGAGTTGCACTCGGTAGGCCCGGGTTCGATTCCAGCCACTGCCAAAACTGCCGCCGTGTTCACGCAGAGTACGATCACGTTAAACATGTGGGCCCGTAAGTCCTTCCGAGAGGTTGGTGGTAGGGGAAGGAGGGTACGGTCCCTGTGGATGCCTCCCCCACTAGGTTCCGGTCCAAATTGGGTGGCACTTCCCGGCCGTCCAAACAGTTACCTTACACCTTTCTGGTAGGTCGGACGGTCTGGGTTTCAACAACAACAACATAAAATTATTGGATATCTTGTCTCCGTTTTCGAAAAACTTATTTCGATTTCTTAATCGTTATTTATTTATATTTAAATCATTACTCCGTTTTGACTAAATAAGTGATTTCATCGAATTCCTACAGAGCGTCTGATCTGAAATTTCATTAAATATGATTTTTGTAGAATGCTAAGGATTATGGGGGCAATATTTGTACCGGCGAATACTGTTACGACGATCAATCCCTTCCTTGAAATTGTCCGAAATAAGGGCCCCACAGATGCACTGGATACAATACAGTTTGAAACATCTAATCTGATGGAGGTCATTCAAAGCTGCAGACAGAACGGTCAGTGGAGCCCTGAAGTAGCTGCCTTGCAATCGGGAAAGGTGGCTGAACTACTATGGGACGTTGGGTTAAACGCATGTTCCAGAGGGAAGCGATCAATTAGGCAAATTTGCAGAATAGCTGTTGAAACGTTGGGCTCAACACATTGTTAAGAATATACCAAAAGAACGTGGCATTGTGCTAGAATACCTTCGGGTGTATTTTGATTTGAAGAGAACGCTTCTTTAGACAGTTATTCAGGTTTCATCAGCGCCAGCATAAAATTCACTACTGGACGGAAGTAAAGAGGAATTGCAAGCAAAGAAGAGTTTCCAATCTCCACTATTTTTATTGCTCGGCTGTTTCATAAGATCCCATTCTACACTTAGTCTTGAGACACACACAATGACTTGTAACTGGTGAATCAGATGACCACCAAAGTGAAACTGCAGGTATTTACTTTAAACTGCTATCAGCTCGCCGCCACAAATATGTACATGGAATGATGCCTTAATGGGGAATTTTTCACAATATACGGCGTACTTTTCGGCTATTAAGAAATCGACGATCAGTGTTTCTGAATTAAATGAGCTTCAGTTATGAAGTCTGGAATTAAAAATAAATACCACGTGCCTCTAAAGCACAGAGTTATATAAACTTTGGAGAATGGTTGACTGAATATGTTATGTACTTTATACACTACTTAAATTTCAACTGAATTACAATGGCATATGTTTTAAACTTAAAAACATCGCAATATTTAGTATATTTGAGAAAACAGATATGGTGTGTATGCAACCGAATGACAATATATCAAAACAGCAGTTTACGTTCAATTGCGTTATTAATAACGGTTGAAAAATATAATTAATTAGCCTCTTGTACGTTCTATGACCAAATTTAAAATTAAATAATTGAAAATCAAAACATATTAAAATATCTGGAGTAAGAATCTCTATTTCACATTCCATAAGATTCTGATTCTGTATTTTTAGGTTCATTAGCTTGATTCTATGTTATCACGTTCAGCGTATGGAGGTGTATTGGCGCTTCCATATTAATGTGGTGTCTAGCGCGGGGGTACACTTGCTGCAGCGCTGATAAGGTTATTCAAGCTGATGCAGATTCAGCTGGCTTGAGCGTCATAGCCCGGCGGTTAGGATACGGGTATTACACTCGGATGACCGCAGTTCGGTTCCCAGCGCTTTCCAAACAATCCCTGTGCCTACGCAGAATGCAGACACGTTACATTTGTAGATCTGAAAGTCACTCTTAGAAGTTGGTGGCAAGGGAAGGAGAGTACAGTCCTTGTGGATGTTACCCTCACTTGGTTCCGGTCTAATTTAGGAAACACCGTCCCGGACTTTCAAACAGATACCTTACACATTCCTGTAGGTCAGACTGTCTGGGTAGAAAGAAAGAAAAATTCAGACTTGGGGAAATAGAACTTTTACTATAAAATAACAACATGTTGTTGTTGTTGTTGAGACCCAGACCGTTCGACCCAAGGTCTATTGAAAGGTAAGGTTGGCTAAAGATTATACGCCAACAGCTGGAATTCTCCCCTCCCTTGGCGAATGACGTCACTGGTACCAAAGGCAGGTCCGTAGCCCGTTGCTGTCATAAGAAATACATTGAATACCGCAGCAATTTTCTTAATTTAAATATACATCACATAGTATATTGAAATTTCTACCGAGTAAATGATAGATTACATTTCATTATTCATATATAAGAATATAATATTAAATAAAACTAGTTATGGTAAATTTTATTTAGGACTGTATTGTTAGAGTTGTTTTTAAGCATCTCTAACGATGATATTAGCAATTGAGCTGTTTAAACTATGCTAAAATATTTTGTGCATTTTAAAATTGTTATTAGTTTTTTTCTTTAATAAGTGCATAGTAAAATATCGGAGGATTTAGCTAAAATACAAGACACTATTATTCTATCTGAGACTAGAATAATAAGCCACCAAAACCTGTCCATTATTATCGAACTGCTTTAAAATATCATGCTTGTAGACTTGACATGATAAAATAAATTAGAAGACAGTGAATGATTTGCTGAATATAATTCAAAAATAGTTTTCAGAATTATAGAAACAAATAAATATGTGACGTCCTTAAAGATTTCTGGCAGAAAAATGCTCGTATTATTTTTTCCGAATGCGAACAAATGTGGAAATCATATTTTGTACGATACAAAAGATCAGTACAATTATTTTCTTTAATTATGTATTATCATTGTTTCATGATGGTCAAAAAATTGAATTATTCAAGAAATTAAATGAGCACTGAATTTTATATAACGATAGGCAATTTTTGAATATGGGTACTTCATGATAAAAAAAATGTAAAAATTAAAAAAAGTAAAGGGATAGGACGAGATACTGATTAGATAAGTTCAGTTTTGACCAGATTTTGAAAATGCCTTTCATAAAAGAACGTCTACCGAAATTGTGCCTTATTTACGCTATATGTTTGAAAATCAATGAAAGCTAACACGTCCAACCAGTCAGTAGGTTTTAATCAATTGCGTCGACAGAAAAAATGGGGGGGGGGGGGGTGATAATGAAATGAGTTGCTTCCTATTTCTCCTAATATCCTTCCTTCTAACTTCAATAGTTTTCGATAGGTTTCTGGGGGGGGGGGGGTATATCTCCCAATACCTCTTTAGTGGCTTTACTAGATTTGATCTCACGATCTTTCAACTAATTCTGGCGTTACAAAGGTCAGTGATCAAATGACTGGGTTACGGATTTTCCCCTATAGGAGAGAAGGATAATTTTAAAATTGGCCATTCTATAAAGGAGGAATGCCTTCATGGAGGACATTTTAAGGGAAGCTGCGTCACATTTATGTTACATGTTAGGAAAACCATGAAAACCTAACACACGCAGCCCGTCAATTCCTAACTACTAGGTCATGAGTAAACCTTAAAATTTAAAGCTCTCTCTCCATTGCTTATTCCTCATTTCTTCACGTGAATGACCAGAAATTCTTTCAGCTTTTCTTTTCATGGCGTTTCTTTTCATCTGTTCATTTATGTGCCTTATTCGAAAGAAGGTTCTGGTTCTGGTATATGTTCTTACAACATCAAGAGCTATTTCAGGAAATTGTTCTTTTATTTTCAGTTGGAGGTTCTTTAAAATATTTCTCGAATTAGAAATAAAATTTCCGTGTAGTTTTAAAAAAATATCTTATAATTTGGTGACTGTTTCTACCCAGGTATCATGTGGAACAATTAAATCACCTCTTGATAAAGATTCAATCCATTTTTTGTCATTTTCGGAAGTTGATTCCACTAGATACGAATAAGTTCCTAACTGCGCTTCTTTGTGACGATATGCCAAATATCCTGCAAAAAAAAACGCAAGGCTTCTTTTTCATTTACAACAGGACTGAAATGAATGTCATGTTGAGGCTCAATGGGGGGGGGGGGGGGCGCAATCTGCAGTGATGCTGCATAGTCTTTTTCTTCTAATTTGAAAAATAAAGTCGCAGTTAGTGTTTGATCTTGGTTATTTTCCACACTTGTATTTATTGGCATAGGAAGCTTAGATCCAAGCAATAATGTTTTAAGTCGGGATTTGAAATCAGTAGTAAGAGGATGGTTATAAAATCGTACAAGACCTCTAATTTGGGAAAATATATTTTCTAAAGCATCTTGATTGACTCTAATTTGTCATTATGTATTTAATATTATTTTCTTGCATGTCATCATAAAGTCCTTTTAAGCTTGCTCTTGAAACAAGAATGCCTTTTTGGAAAGGCAGTATTGAAGTTTTAGAAATGACTCTGAGTTCCGTAATATCCGCTTGCATTTGACTTAGAATTTGCATTTTGGTCATTTATATTATTTCCAAAAGCTGAGCGCTTTGATTTATTTTCATCATTAGGAACGCGAGAGTTAAAAACATCGACACATTTTCCCATGCTTCGGAAAGGTCTGGCTAGAGACCAGTGACGTCAGTAATTCCAAGAACTCTGGACAGGAGTAGGTTGCCAGAAACGAATGGCCTACCTCTCTTACTTCCATTTACCTTGGTTCGACCTATCAGAAAGGTATAAGGTAACCGTTTGGACGGCCGGGAAGTGTCACCCAATTTAGAACGGAAACCAGTGGGGGGAGGCATCCACAGGGACCGTATCCTCCTTCCCCTACCACCAACCTCTCGGAAGGACTTACGGACCCACATGTTTAACGTGATCGTACTATGAAATAACATATGAAAAACTGAATAATAATTAACATGCAGTATTGCAATTTATTACATGAGACATTCCAGTAATGCTTTTCTCAATTGTCCAATTCATGACTCACACAAATATATCAAAATTTTGAAACTTACTATTTAGTATAAAATTATTCATAAGATAAAATTGTACAATGCATGCTACGAGTTTAACACTTAATCAATTGCAGTCCCTTACAATATTTCTGGTGTTTAGAAATACTCAAACGATGCATTAAATGAACTCACTTCATTTACAATAAACTTAAAACAATCCATATGTCTCTAACAAACAGAAATCACGCTCAACAAACAAATATTCGAGGTATTGCTCTTTCACGATCGGTTTTGTTTTTCCAAAGAGCTGCATTTCCGCAGATTTATAACATTTTAATGTGAGAGATTCGCAAATATTTACCTTGTAAGTGTTTGGAAAGATTCCTGTGAAGTTCTCTTGTATAGCTACTGAGAATATGAGGAATTCGCAAACATTTTAATGAATTTCTAGTTTCCAGAAACGAGGCAGACATGTTTTCGAAGTATTGCAGCATTTTACTAGAGTTGAAATTATCAAATTTAATAGAAAATCATATCCTCACAAAATGAGTTGGTATAAAAGACATACGGACATGATAGTTTCTTTATAAAGATGTAAGACGATGGCATAAAGTTAAATTGTCTTCATCCTATTAATCTTCACGCTCTTAAGTTTTATACGTCATGAATCATGATAGCTGGAATGGGTAAAGTGAACTACATCTGTTTTTCATAATTCCCATGATCTTTATAACGTTTAATAATCTAGGTCCCCTTATTTTTACCCCATCATTATTCACCCGCCCACTATAACAATAATTGAAAAAAAATCTGATGTGGGCAACACATGACTTTCCTTATATAATGCAATGAATTTACTACTTTTACAGTTAAAAAAAATGTTATTCTTATGGTAGGTTCTTATATTCTTTGCAAGATATTGAATTTTCTTCAATTAGTCGTCATTTTCATTGATTTAGCGTAATTTTTATCCATTTGGCGAGACTTTTGTTAATTTGACAACAATTAAAAATGTCGCCAAGTTGGTGACATTCCGCCAAATTCGTTGCCAAAGTCTCGCCAAGCGTTATGGATGGAAAAATAAGTTATTCTTACAGCAGATAAATGACTATTGGCGTTGAAATACAAAAGTATTACTCAAAGTATATTTTTACCTGAATGGAACGAGCTAGTTCCACGAGAATGATGTCACCAAATTTATCGCATAGTATTACATATGAAAAGTGAACATGTTTCTTAATACGAAATATTTTTTTTATTTTATTTTATATGACTTTTTGATTAATGTTTTTGAAAAATGTGCAATATCTGGAGAACGGTTGACGTTAGCGTTCTAAAATTTATGTCAATATTTTTCTAATGAAAAATTACATAAGAAATATCTATTTGCATAACTTTATTAGCGGTTTCGATTTTTTGACAATTTTTTCAAAATTTCACTCGAAAATTTAGGGGGATTCTGAACATTCGATTGCACACAAAAAATAATGGGCTTCCAGTGCTTATAAATTGTGATTTTTGTACCAAATTTCGTTCGAATTCCATTCGTTCCATTCGTTCGTCAGTTATCGTCTCCACAGACTCACTGACACACACACACACACACATACACAAACGCACGCACACATACTTTCACACACACACACATACTTTCACACACGCATACACATACTTTCACACACTTTCACACACACACACTTTCACACACACACACTTTCACACACACATACACACGCAGGCATCACTTCAAAAATGTTTGATTCGTGATCAGGGATGTATGAAACGTGTTTTCCTGTCGAAAATTCGAATTCGAATTTTCGACCCCGTCACTTTCCATATATATGTAATTTCCTTCTGTATAAGAAAAGTAAAAAAAAAGAGTTATTGTTATTTTTCTAATATATCAAATACGAACTAAACCACTACCATATAATTTTTTACAGGGTAAAGTATTTTGATTCTACATTGAAAATTTATATTATTACTTGATATATATATTGTTCATTTAAAAGAAAAAATCTGCAATTATAGACGCATTCGCGATGTCCAATCATTATTTTTCGTTTTATATTTATCTTAAAAGAATGGATATTTTTATGACTAATGTGGTTATTATGATGATTTGCATGCAAATAAATGATTGTCTATCCATTGGCATTCAAGAACTTACGGCACAATCAACTTATAAAGAGTTATAAATGTAACATATATAATCCTAACCTAGAAGAATAATAAATATTCAAATTGTTTTAGAGCAGGTCATTTTATGACCTTTTTCCAAATTTATTTCAATTCATACTTTAATATTTATCAATGTACTACACTAATTTTTGATGTATAATAACATAAAATCTTCAAATCCGTAAATAATCTACTTTACAGTACATAAAACATGTCATGATATGTTTCAAGTAAACCAGAATATGCATATTAGAAGAAAATACTTTCGAAAGTTTAACTTTTGACTGTTTGTTTGTTTTTACATTCCCTACACATAATAGTAATTAGCATAAATACTCAATGTCTCCTGGAATATTACTGAAATTTAAATAAGGAGATACAACATTCAAAATAATTTAACCATAAACCATCAACGTTTTTTAACACTTTACAACAAAGTTGAAAAGTGTTTATAACTTTCATTCATTCTGTCTGTCTGTCTGGCCGTTAGCACGATAACTGCCGTAAAAATGACTTAATCAAAATGAAATTTTAGTATGTTGTTCAGACGGTCTGTAGGACCTATGGGAATATAAATGAATAATATCACCCAACTAGTTTTGGATTGAACCCGGGTTGAAAAAATGAAATACATTGAGCCCTATGGGACCTAATTTTTCAAACATTTTTTAAGCGGATTTAAAATTCACAAATTGCTTCGAAAATTTTAGGTAATAGTCAAATTGTTCCATAAAATATATAAAAAAAATTCAGCAAAATATATTCAGTAGTTTTTTAAATAAAAATTAAAATAATAATTACACATCTTATATGAAACGATCACGTGACCATGATATGAAACGATCACATGACCCACTTCAAAATGATATATGGCATCCATCTTGTTTCGAAATCGTGATTTTTTAAAGTTCTTTTTAATTCATATTGAATGTTGTATCCGTACTAAAACCACTTTATTTTGGTTTAAATTCTGTGCATCTACATACTAAAACAACGCAATGACAATATATTTGAGTTTAAATTCTCATTCAAATTTGATTATTTCTGCAACTAAGCCTATTTTTCACCTATGCAAAATGTAAACAGCAAAATACGTAGAATGAGTTGTATATATTAGAATTACTGTATTTCTATTTCTTTAACACCAAATAATTCAGTCCATGGAGTCTGCATGGCTGATATGAATGAAATATTAATTGATTTTATAAACAGAAGGACGATTTTTTGATGAAGTTTTAGGCATAGAGTTTATGAATTGTAGCTCCATGGTCTTAATTTTTAAATAAAATAAATTATTACAGTATTGTGATGAATGAAATGAATGAAATCCTGCTTTTTTAGAGAGATCCAGACGTGTTATTTTTTCTATGACGTCATTTGAATTTATTTCAGTTGTTTTCGATGAAGTTTTCAAATATAATAAATTATCGTAGTATTATGATAATTTTAAAAATATTACCGTGGAATGTATTGCATTTTAGAGATATTTAAACCAGGCAATTTATATTTCAATGCCGTCATTTGAATGAAGTTCATTTTTTTCAATGAAGGTTTAAGTTTTCAAATATAATAAATCAATGTTGTATTGTGATGAGTTTTAAAATATTACCGAGTAATGTATTGCATTTTCGACTTTTTTAAATAAAATTGCATTGACGTTGGAAAGTGTTTCATAATCAATGCTTTAAGCATGATTGATCTTTCTTGTTACCTTTAATCCCTTCAATAATTTCTCGACATCTTATCAATCCCCTCTATTTACTATCACGTAGTTATAATAGGATGAGCAAGAAAAAAATATGTCCAATGTTATTTATATGAATAAAATTTATTAATTAATTTTGTTATATTACATAACTACCACGCTTTAACTATCGGGTAACGCCCAGTAGATTTTATAGTATAATATAAGAATTTTATAGGAATACACGAACAAATATTCCGCAATCTATGTTGCATATTTTTCTTTAAACTTTTAGTACTTATTTTCTAAAAATATTAGATATTGAATTTTACTATTTCTAAAAATAGGTTGTTCCAGTATTTTTTATTACTGTACTGAGAGACATTTAGCCATTTACTATATTAAGGATTTTTAATTCGCTGTTTCCTCACAATCGACGCCTCCCAATGTCATATCGAGACCTGAGGGTTGATATTGACCACTTTGTGACCTTTGCTTTAACTTTCGATTGCAGAGTTCTAGAAATGCTGAAGAAAGTCTTTTAATGGGAAAGTGACTATGAGATATCGATAAAAAAGTTTGCAGTTCCTCTGGCGGCAAAATGAAGAAGTTATAATTCTTATGTCGAATACGAAGCACGATAGTCAAAATTATTTTCAATTACACAGTTTTGGAGAGTTTTTTATTATGTAAATACGAACGGTTTGCTCATGATGTGTAGGCAAATTATAAAATAGTATGTTAAAAGGAAACGGGATAATTATTGTACTGCAAACAGAGCGAAACATTTTGAACAGGAAATGTAAATTCTTCGTGAACCCCTCAACTTTCTTTGGAAGTTGGTACTGAATCTATGTCATTGATCAACTTATCTACGTATATATTGCAGATCATAAGAAATAGATGATTCATGAAAAACTAAAAATAGTATGTTAAAGGAAAGGAAAGGAAAATAGTATGTTAAAAGGAAACGGGATAATGATTGTACTGCAAACAAAGCGAAACATTTTGAACAGGAAATGGAAATCCTTCGTGAACCCCTCAACTTTCTTTGGAAGTTGGTACTGAATCTATGTCATTGATCACCTTATCTACGTATATATTGCAGATCATAAGAAATAGATGATTCATGAAAAACTAAAAACAACAACAATAGTATGAATATTTTGCCACCTATAACAAATGAATTAAATAATAATTTTAGTCCATGGAAAATCAAGTGTTACTCATATCAAACTCTTTTGCATATAAATTCCAACACTTGCATAGTTTCCATATTAAGTGTTACTAAAGAACACAAATTGCGAAAAAAGTTCAATTTCCTGAAAATATTAATAGTTTAATTTATTTTTTCCAATATTTTTTTATTATAATTATTTTGTATTTGACATTTAATTTAATGCACGCTATCTAGTTGTGGAAAAAAAATCACTAATTTTAATATGTGTAGAACACAATCAGAATTCAAAGATCAAAGCAACATATTCGGAGTTCCAAAAGTTTTAACCCCCACCCCACCACATTCTTTGAGAAACTAGTTTATCCTTTCATCTATTTACAAGTAAAATCCATTTTCTTGTATCTGTAAGAGAATACAAAACTTAATTTTTAGGAAATGTAAGATCAGTGAAATGTAATCTTTAAACTGTATTTATAAGCTTTAGAAGAAAATTGAAACATTCTTATCTAGAGACCAAAAATCACTTGGTGCACGCTTTGTGGAGTTCAGTCCAAATAGGATATTATCTTTTAAACTTCTGTAATATGATGGAGGAAAAACATGATTTGTTTTTCTGGAGAAAATCAGTGTTTTATATTAATACCCTTTAAAATGAGTTTTATCTCTTAAAATCAAAAAAATAAAATGTATACATGAAATGTGTACTGTATGAGTTCAGTCATATAGTACAGTCATACATGATTTCTAGAAATATCCTTGGACACATTAGTAACTTTGTAATGATAGGTCCATGATTTTCACGTTAGGTCTTGTGAGACCAGAAATAGATCTCACACATTAGTAAGACAGTTTTATGCCAATTATTTATTGATCTGAAACTTCGGACAATACCTCCAGTCTGAATGACGCCAAGGTTTACGATATGTGAACCCAGAGGTCAGAATACCATAAATTTAGGGGTGCCAAGACAGAAGAGGGGTCGAACCCTTAAGAAAATGTGAAGTAACAAGGCATTGGATGGAAAGGCTATCCAATGGAGAAAGGTGTTTATTACGTCACCTGAATGCTGCAAATCAGAGAAAAAGGGGAGTAACACCCCAGAGGAAAAAGAGCCACAGCCTGTGACCTGAGAACGACACTTGTTCTCGGATAGAGATACGTGTGCGACATTATGATAGAACGATTTTGTTGAATAACAGTTCGGCTTTTTCAATAATAACGATGACTTAGAAAATATAGCACGACGACTAGATATGTAGAGAGAACAGCCTAAGAGAATGAAATAAGTTTGAGTGTGTGAGCCAGAGGTACAAATATGATCGACGAATTTACGTGTAGCTGCATAACACTACGAGTTAATACTTGTAATAAGAACGACATCAAGTACGTGCTGCTAACAAAATTCAAGACAGACTTGAAGGTATGTGTTCCTCAAAAAGATATCTAGGCCCAAACATATTTTAGGAAAGTTAAGTGGTCTCGCATGTTCCCGCCGCCGAAATAATATAATTAATTGTGTTATGAATGTATTAAGTATTTTATGTTGTTAATAAATATTTTATTGTTAATGTTAAAATGGATTCATACATGATCCATTTAGTATTATAAAATGTAATTATTCTTTTACAGAACTCGCGCAAAAGATAAATAATTGGATGGTTATTAGAAGGGCAACAAAGCAATGTACAATTAAATAAATAAGTACCACTATACGAGCAATCTACGACCAAGTCAATTTAGCAGTAATATATGTAATAATATTCTTTTTCTAAATGGTTTCCCACATGTCTATCTATGGTAAAGAAACTAGACCCGGTTGAATAACAGTGAGTGAAGCGATATTAAAGGAGAATTTAAAACGTTGTGATAAACTCAGGAACAAAGCCAAATGAAAGAAAAATACCATTTACTAAGTTGTGGAGAATTATCGAATAAGTAGAAATCGACAATAAAACTAATACAGATGGCATTCCTAGTAGCATTTAATATTGGACAATATTGTATATATTGGCATTATAGTGGGAATATTTCAAATGTAATCCCAATGCTGGGCAAATGTTGGGGTTACATTGGCCTCCAATATGGGCCAAATATTTTCATTACAATGTTACACCAATATTGGTGTTAATGGAAATATAGTTCCAATGAAACGCAAATTATGAGGTAATATTGTTCCAACATATTTTAAGCAAATATTGGGTCCAATTCCGTCAAAATGTCCACTTTTCATATTAGTCCAATATTTCCAATGTTGGCTGAAAATATTGAGACATAATTGGATTGCTAATAGGGCTATTTTTGGTGCTATATGGTTATTGGCGAATATCTGTCGTATTCAGGTATAATACACTAAATAAAACTACACTAAATGTTACTGACGTGGGGAGGTGACATGGTTTTGCTTCGTTTTCCCAATCATCATGGATACAATAGACAATGTATGCAACGCATCTCAATAATAAACAACGTCTGTCTGTGCAGTTTGCAGCAGAAAGTTTAGACGCCATACGACCATCAAATTCGGTACACCGGTACATCAGGATCCGAAGAGCTCACTTCGGCGTTATTTATTTATTTTTATTTTTACAGATTTCGAATTAGTTTTTAATTTATTTTATAAGTTCAAATTTCCTTTGCGACCTCTAGATCTCAGTAAAACGCGTGTAAAAAAATGTGGATCGAATTCCATTCGAGGCACGGTGGCAAGATCATAGATTAGGGTCTCTGTCGCGAAACTGGGAATTCCAGGCGGATGGCGATTCATATTTATTAGGGTGCATAAGGATTTCCGCGGAATCGCCTGTTTCAGTAGCGGTTGAATACGCGGTCAGTTGCGGTTATCATATATTTTTGCTTTTGTGTATAGGGCGTGCGTTTTGATACATGCAATTTTCGAATCGAAACCATTTTAAATCGTGTTCAAATGTATTAATTAAGAAGCGGGTACTTATTTAATTACTTATACGCAGTGCACGCTTATTTGAAACCCGGATAACTATATGTAATTCGTTCTAGTTTTAAATAAAGAAGCCAAAGTAAAAATGGATATTTTTAAAAAAAGTGAACCGTCCTAGCAAAACCATGGTCAAATCACTGGGATGATGGGGATCTATGACGCTCTCCAGTAATAGGGAAAATGAAAAGGATGTATGTTTTTGTCTGTGTGCAAGAGAACGTCACTTCAATGATGATTGTGATGCAACAAGGTAGTCTAAAATCAGGAGGCTAATAATAAATAAATAAGATGAACACCGTAACGCACATTAAAAAAAACCAGCATGCACCTTGCTAACTTTCAGGAACACCTGTGATTAAGTTCCATGCATGTTATAATACGCAAAGCCTATTCCTGTGATAATTAATGTGTGGGAACCGATTGTAGCGATGTAGTGGCATTTATAAAAAAATCTGATGTGGACAGCACATGACTTTCCTTATATAATACAATTAATTTACTACTTTTACAGATAAAAAAATCAATTATTTTTAGTAGATATTTATATTCTTTCCAAGATATTGAATTTTCGTCAATAAGTCGTCATTTCCTTTGATTTTTTTACGCATTTGGCCAGGTTATCGTTAATTTAGCAACATTTAAAAAAGTTGCTAAGTTGGCAACATTCCACCAAATTCGTCGCCAAAATCTCGCCAAGCGTTATGGACGGAGAAATAAGTTATTCTTACAGCAGATAAATGACTATTGGCGTTCAAATACAAAAATACTACTCAAAGTATCTTTTTTCATGAATGGAACGAGCTAGATTCACGAGAATGACGTCACCAAATTTATCGCATGGTATTACTTATGAAAAGTGAACATGTTTTTTTTCAGTACGAAATATATTTTTTTTAATTTTATATGACTTTTTGATAATTTTTTTGAAAAATTTGCAATATCTCGAGAACGGTTCATGTTAGCGTTCTAAAATTTATGTCAATCGTTTTCTAATGAAAAATTGCATAAGAAATGTGCAGTTGCGTAACTTTATTAGGGGTTTTGATTTTTTGACGATTTTTTCAAGATTTCATTCGAAAATTTGGGGAGGTTTTAAACATTCGATTGCGTATAGAAACACTAGGCTTCCAGTGTTTACGGATTGTAATTTTTGTACTAAATTTCGTTCGAATCGGTCCATTCATTCGTGAGATATCGTCTCCACAGTCTCACTGACACACACACACACACACACACACACACGTACTTTCACACACACACATACTTTCACACACACACACACACACGTACTTTCACACACACACACACACACGTACTTTCACACACACACATACTTTCACACACACACACACACACACACACACACACACACACACACACACACAACACAGACATCACTTCAAAAATGTACGATTCGTGATCATGGATGCTTGAAACGTGCTCTCCCCTCGAAAACTCGAATTCGAATTTTCGATCCCATCACAATACTTTCCTTATACATTATTGTATATAAGGAAAGTAATATACATATATATACACTACGTGACAGTGAAAATAGGGCACCAAAAAGGAGTGGGCAGACAGTGATGAAATTCAGCAAATATAAAGAGACAGCAACGGTATTAACTGGTATTGTATTTTAAGGAGTTCCATAAAATTGCATACCGTACTATTTATGTTTCACGGAATACATTTAACGTCAAAAGCAAATATTTAAATGCGGTAACGAAGATAAATCATAATAGCATAGCATTCTTCATGTAAATTTTTACAATAAAATCCATTTGTCTGATCGATTATAACATAGTGAGTGTTTTCACGTATCTTGGAGAAAAGGTATAATACAAATTTTATGGCCGTCTTTTACCCGTCACTGCGGTAAAAAAATTAACAAAAGTTTTAAGATAGGGTGGATGTCCTAGTGTGGAAAATATGTAAATTTAATTTTAATAATTTTAAGCATATACAAATAAATATAGCATATGAACAAATATTCATTATTTGTATTTCTATGTTGCGATATTTTATTTAAAATTTCTCTATGTAATACTTATTGTGATACTTTTGAGAATAGGTGTTGTAATTTTATCAAAACGAAAATTGCATATCTTATCTGCTAATTAAAATTAAACTCTACATTTCCCCCGAAATTTGAAGGATGAATCACATTTTTGCGATAAACATACTTTATGAGAAAATATATATTTTTCTATGTCTATGTGTCAATCCCCATTAGTAAAAAATCTGATGTGGGCAATACATGACTTTCCTTATATAATGCAATGAATTTACAACTTTTACAGTAAAAAAAATAGGTTTTTCTTATAGTAGATATTTATATTCTTTCCAAGATATTGAATTTTCGACAATTAGTTGTCATTTTCATTGATTTAGCGTCATTTTAAACCATTTGGCGAGGTTTTCGTTAATTTGACAGCATTTTAAGAAGTCGCCAAGTTGGCGACACTCCGCCAAAGTCGTCTCCAAAATATCGCCAACATTACTGACAGAGAAATAAATTATTCTTATAGCAGATATATGACTATTGGCGTTCAAATACAAATGTACTACTCAAAGTATCTTTTCTTATGAATGGAACGGGCTAGATGCACGAGAATGATGTCACCAAATTTATCGCATGGGATTGCATATGAAAAGTGAACATGTTTCTCAATAGGAAATATAGTTTTTTATTTTATATGACTTTTTGATAATTTTTTTGAAAAATGTGCAATATCTCGAGAACGGTTTATGTTAGCGTTCTAAAATTTATGTTAATCGTTTTCTAATGAAAAATTACATAATAAATGTCTATTTGCGTAACGTTATTAGCGGTTTTGATTTTTTGACGATTTTTTCAAAAGTTCACTCGAAAATTTAGGAAGGTTTTGAACTTTCGATTACGTTTAAAAACAATAGGCTTCCAGTGTTTACGAATTGTGATTTTTGTACCAAATCTCAATCAAATCGGTCCATTCGTTCGTCATTTATCGTCTCCAAAGTCTCACTGACACACACACACACACACACATATACTTTCACACACACACACACACACAGACATCCTTTCAAAAATGTTTGATTTGTGATCATGGATGCTTGAAACGTGCTCTCTCGTCGAAAGCTCGAATTCGAATTTTCGATCCCGTCACAATACTTTCCTTATACATTATGTATATAAGGAAAGTAAAAATGTGGTAACGAATTTGTCGCCAATTTGTAGACTTTGACGATGAAGTTGGCACCAATTTGGATGTCTTGTTATCACACTTGGCAAATATCTCCAGCTTTGAGACTTTTAGAAAATTTCACCAAATTAATGAAAATACAATACTTTGCGGAATGAAATTTAATTTCTCTGTGGTTTAGTGAAAATTATTTAATGTTCTTAAATCATAATAATGCGAGTACATTTAATTAGGGACCAACTGTATCGTAATTTTATTTTATTTTATTAGCGGATAGTATGCATATAAAATATGTTGTGTTAGGAGATTAGGGGTCGTAAAATGTACAGGCACAGCATGCAGCCATGAATATAAGGCGTCAAAAGCTGCATGTTAGCGGATTGGATGGACATTTTCAACCAAATTTGCGTACACCTTAGATATTACGGTTAAAATCTAGAATGCCGAAACATATTAACCGTAGACGTCACGGTTAAAATCTAGAATGCCGAAACATATTAACAAATGTAAAATATGCGAAATATTGAATTGCAAATTATTTTATATGGGCATGAAGCAAATAGTTTTCTAAGATTTCTTTTAATTACCTACAGAAAAGCAATCTGCCTTTGAAAGGGTTCTTTGATTGCTCGTAACACAGTGGCCCGCCATTCATAAATTTTTACCGCATACAGCAAATGGCTTTTATTTTTCAATAAAGCATCGCATTTTTATTGCGGCATAACAGATTTTTATTATAAAAACCACTTAAAATCCTGAAGGTACAATTTGCATTTCATGAAATACATTTAATATCGAAAGTAAATATATTTTTCAATGCGATAACGAATATAAAATACTATGATATTAAAGTACTTCATGCAAATGTCTGCAATAAAATCTATTTGCGGGATTGATTAATGCGCGGAAAAGTTGCTTACTTAGCCAGAGAGTATAGACAATAAATTGTTTACGACTGTCATGGATTTAATAGTAATAATTTTACGTTCACTTTATATGAAGAAGTTTGAAATAACAGAAAATGTTTAATTTTGCATAAAACATATCGATTTAGAATGCATCCATTGATTAACTTTTAACACTGAATTCGAATATAATTCAGAAGAGAAGCATATATTATGTGATAATTCATTCTATTATTTATAATTTGAAATCTTGATTTTAGCTGTATTTGTAAATATATTCGTTAGTATAACAGCATAAAGCAAAAGACCACGGCTTAGAGGTAAAGGGCTAGAATTAAAACTTCAAGTTGGAAAAACGCTACAATCACTTGAGATAATAATTCAGTTGGTGAAGTGATAAGATAAGTCACAGTTAAATGCCCATATTTCTATATGTTAAAAGGACGGTATTGAGATAAATAGTATTTGCTTTAACTGCTCATTTTTTAGGAGAAAATTGTAAGTGCAATGCACTTTAGGAGTTAAACAATAAATAATTTTTATACGTATTCAAATCTATTTTCATCACAATGTATTTTTGTCTTCATATAGTATGTACCATGTTCTATAATTAAAAATATATATTTATCACTTCTATTCATAATTAGGGAGCTTTAATTTAAAAATTATCATAAATGCATATGCTAAACACTACGCATTTCATTGTGTTAAATGAAAAAAGAGGAGCATTTACTAAAACAAGTGACACCTCGATATAGTATGTACCATGTTCTATAATTAAAAATATATATGTATCACTTATATTCATAATTAGGGAGCTTTAATTTAAAAATTATCATAAATGCATATGCTAAACACTACGCATTTCATTGTGTTAAATGAAAAAAGAGGAGCCTTTACTAAAACTAGTGACACCTCGATATAGTACTCAAAACATTATAGCATTTTCAAGCATTTAATTTTAACAGTTTTATAACTTTCTTTCTAACTCCATGGTAGAAGGATAACACATTTTCTACTAATTTAGCAACCCTCTACAACTTTGTAATTGGCTTTTTCTCCATTTCTAAAAGGTAGAGAGATAGCCTCCCCCCCACTAAAAAGTGGATTTACCCTGAAAGTTATCTCGTTGCGTAGCGCCATAGGTGTTTTATATTCATCTGCATTAAAAAGGATAATCGAAGGATATTTCTCTTTGTTCTTAAGAAATTTCCCCTGATACGGATTTTCCAAGACACCTTGTATATTACTCGTATTGCACGTAAAACGGAATGTCGTGTTTAAAATACATATATACCACTATATATGAGACATAGCGTTATCTTTGATGATTTAAATACAATGATATTTTTTGAACCCTCATCCCCCATTGTTACAATTGTTAATGACAATTTAAATTCAAAATATTGCTATATGGTATTTACCAATTTAAATACAGTACTGACATGTATTTTAATTACAATGTCGTCATTGATATATTAAATACAATATTGGCATTGGTATTTCAAATCTAATGGTATTTAATGAACCCCACTATCCATGTTTTTACAATCATCATTGATATTTCAAATATAAATAATACTATATGATATTTTACATTCTAAATGTAATGCTATCATCATATTAAAATACAATGCCGTCATTGTTACTTTAAGTACCTGTTTTGTGAACGCTCCCATTATAATCGTCATTGATATTTTAAATATAAATATTTATTTTCCTGTTGCAATGAAAAATCTACATATAATAACTTGTACCAAATCAATATCATAAAACAATATTTCAATACGATTTTTATTACAAGCATACATACAATTTTTAAACAACTTATTAACAGTAAAGAAGTAGTTTTCGCTATTATAAGTCATAAAAAACATTTAATGAATGCATTTTCAAATGCACAATTTATTCCAGGATACAAGAAAATATCATAATTAATATTTAAAGAAACTTATCTTTTTAAATACAAATATGCGAAACATATAATAATTGTAATATAAGTTAAACCTAATTGTATGTTATATTTGAAAATACGAGCAATTCGAACAATTAAACCTGTATAATGATATTTATTAAAAGCATATGAATATTTTTAAGTCCATGTTATTTTTAAAAATAAATTAAGCACTTTCTCAAAAATGTGCATATTTGATTTTTATATAATTAAATGTTCGTTTTCTCAGCTTTGAATAAAATAATATCAAAATAAGTTCATTCTGATGACTCACATTTGAAAATAATAAGGCCAAGTTCATGGTAGGATGACTTATCGATGGTTGAAAATATTTAATTATTTTCCAATATGTTAATTCTACTCAGGATTTAAACCGTTCCAACCTAATTCCTTACTAACCTATTTCCAATCTAATACTTTGTTGACCTTAAGTAAGCAAATTATTACGATTGAATAATTGACATCAGAATACTTTAAAAGCAAAACGCTGTAGTTTGTACTTTAATTAAATAACTCTTTTCTGCAAAATTTAGACACACAAAAAGATGTAAGATTAATTATTTGCAATTAATTTGCCTGTCTGAGCATTTAATGTTTAATCTATGCAAGTGAAATAATTTTTTATTTTCTCCATATGTATAGTATACTGTATAGGGAAAGTTTCGTGGTCAACGACCAGGTCTGAAATTCGAATTCGAGTTTTCGAAGAAAGATCATATTTCAAGTATTCCTGAATTCGAATCAAAATATTTGGAGGTCATGTCTCTATCTCTCACTGTGTGTGTTATTGTTTGTGTTGATGTTTGCATGGTAATGTTATTGTGTGTGTTCGTCTTAGTGTGTGTGCGTATGTTTGTGTGCTTGTGTGTTTGTGTGTATGTGTGTGTGTGTCAGTATGTATGTGCATGTATGTCCGTGATACTATGGAAGCCAAATTTCTCGAACGAATGCAGCATTTCGAATAATATTCGATACAAATATTACAGTCATGGAATACTTGAAACCTATTGATTTTGAACGCAATCGAATGCATAGAAGATCTACAAATTTTTGAATAACCTTTGGAAGAAATAATTAAAAATTAGAATTCTGTAACCGGTCATTTCTTATGTAACACATAATTTAGAACTTTTGTTATATGTGAATTTTGTTATATGGTGACACACAATTTAGAACACTAAAATGATATATTTAATGTTTTCGTAATTAATGTATCAAAAATGTTACATAAAATTCAAAAAGCATTAACTAGTGGAAAATATGTTCACTTTTCATATGTAATATTTCGTGAAATATATTCAACTATCTTATGTAATATTTCGCAAAATATATTCACCTTTCATATACGATATTTCATGAAATAAATTCACATTTCATGAAATATAATGCGACAAATTTGTCAACATTATTCTCGTATATCCAGTTTGTCTCATCCACTAAAGAATATTTTTGGGTATTAGTTTTGTATTTTTTGATCAACAATCCGTCAATAGTTATTTGTGTATAGGAAAAGTTCTTCCTTTCTTTTATATTTAAAGCTCTACGATATATTTGACGAACTTGGAACATAATTGAGTGAAATATTGCCAATTTGGCGATATGTAATCCCTAATTGATGAAAATATAGTCAAAATTGCAATAAATGATGCTAACGGAAACGACTCCAAATTATAAATATAATTATTAAAATATTTTAATATATAAACCCTATCGCTTATTGCGGATGCTGTCAATATTGATTATTGTCAATGTTCAGTAGCTCGAGATATAAGTTAAGTGAGTATTACGAAATATATTTAAATGTTGTGTTCCGAAAAGTGCAAAAAGTTCAATTCAATGTTAAATACATTGCATCATGTATATTATACAGCATATTTTCACTGTAAAAAAAGTTATTCATTTCATTATATAGGGAATATTATGTTCTGCCCACAACATATTTTTAATTAAGAGTAATATAAAAACAAATATTTGTATTAAAATTAATTTTACTAAAAATATATGAAGGAAGCATATTTTATTAACAAGTAAATGATTTATATTGCAACTTTTTCAAACTTCCTTGAACAAAGCAGGCAAAGTTAAATCAAGTATCAATGAATTATTAAAAGTTAGGTTCTCACAAGCATCAGATTATTGTGATTTAATTTGAGTTTGTAGAAATTCTTATACAGGTATTTTTCAACTTATCACTGGGATGCACTCAAGCACATTAGTTATAAGTCCAATGCCGTTAGTCAAATTTTGAATAATATGTTTAAATTATGAAAATGTGAAAGAACATGCAAAATCAAATTAGTCAATAAGCAAAAATATACAACACTATCTACCAGCTTCGAAAGATGAATGATAATTAAGTAAAAAGTAATGGGATTAAGTTTTCATATTAAGTAAAAACAATATGATGTACAAAATAAAGAAAAATTGCATTGTAAAAAATCTTTTCTTATGCATCACTGGCTATAAGTAAGCATTACGAATATATACCTAAACCATAGGAGAAAAATCTGATGTTGGCAGCACATGACTTTCCTTATATAATGCAAAAAAATTACTACTTTTACAGTAAACAAAAATAGGTTATTCTTATAGTAGATACTTATATTTGTTCCAAGATATTGTATTTCTGTCTATTAGTTGTAATTTTCATTGATTTAGAGTCATTTTTATCCATTTGGCGAGATTTTCGTTAATTTGGCAACATTTAAAAAAGCCGCCAATTTGGCGATATTCCGCCAACGTCTTCGCCAAAATATCGCCAAGCGTTATGGACGGAAAAATAAGTTATTCTTGTAGGAGATAAAGGACTATTGGCGTTCAAATAAAAATGTATTAGTCAAAGTATCTTTTCTTATGAATGGAACAAGCTAGATCTACGAGAATGATGTCACCCAATTTATCGCATGATATTACATATGAAAAGTGAACATGTTTCTCAACAGTTAATATATATATTTTTTAATTTATAGGATTTTTTTATAAATTTATGTAAAAAATGTGCAATATCTCGAGAACGGTTCATGCTAGCGTTCTAAAGATTAATTTAATCATTTTCTAAGGAAAAATTACATAAGAAATGTATATTTGTGTAACTTTATTAGAGGTTTTGGTTTTTTAATGATTCTTTCAAAATTTCATACGAAAATGTAGGGGGGTTCTGAACATTCGATTGCGTTTATAAACAATAGGCTTCCAGTATACTTGGATTGTGATTTGTGTACCAAATTTCATTCGAATCGCTCCATTCGTTCGTTAGATATCGTCTCCACAGACTCACTGACACACACACACACACACACATACATGGACATCACCTTAAAAATGTTTGATTCGTGATCAGGGATGCTTGAAAAGTGCTCTCCCGTCGAAAACTCGAATTCGAATTTTCGACCCAGTCACAACACTTTCCTTATACATTATGTATATCAGAAAAGTAAAAAAACAAGGTATACTAATATCGGAAAAACTGTAATACCGCAAACGATATGTTGAAAATGAAACTTTAGACCAAATTAAAGATCATTATTAGATTGTATCTCTTAATATCTGCATTATTGCATTACTCTGCATTATTGCATATATCTGCATTACTGCATCTAATTTGCATTACTCTTTGTTTCTTTCCTTCTATGGGTTTTGCTGGAATTTCTAAACACTTTTATTTATTGTATGATGTAAGTTTTAGTTGGCATTTAGTATTTCCTTTTATGGTATAACTCTTCGAAAGCGTAATTTCACTTCGCTTTCAAAACTAGTTAATACCGTCATATGTAGTACAATATTTGTACTACATGTTACACTCCCAATTACAAATGCCAAGAAAGATAATGAGCTATCTAAATGCAGCAGAAACCAATTGCAACACAATAATAGATAAACAGCGGTCATCCCCTTCTGCATCAACGACAAATGGGAGAAGTGGTATGAAGCCAAAGGGGGAAATAAAAAAGTGCCCCAAAGTTTTGTTCTAGAGAGTTCGGCAGACGAACTAACAACATGTCTCTTGGTTTTGTGCAAAAAATATCTACAGTGAGCACGCAAAAAGAAAGCGTGGCTCAGATATGTGATGTGCAATAGTATCTTACAGTATAGTGATTGCGCGAATAAGTGTTGAATGCAAGAGAGAAGAGGTATTTATATGTTTCACTTGTCACTAATTAGCACGGAAGGCACACATTTAACGATTATTCTAATAATGAACAATCAGTTCGTACGAGTCTCTGTTGTAATAACGAATTCTTGTATTTTAAACTATTCTTGTATTATTAACTATTGTATTATTAACTATTTTGAGTTTCGGTAGATTAAAAGAAATTGCCAAAATATATATGTCAATTACATTATGTGTTGTTGTTGTTGTTGAGACCCAGACCGTCCGACCTACCAGAAAAGTGTAAGGTAACTGTTTGGACGGCCGGGAAGTGCCACCCAATTTAGACCGGAACCCAATGGGGGAGGCATCCACAGGGACCGTACCCTCCTTCCCCCACCACCAACCTCACGGAAGGACTTACGGACCCACATGTTTAACGTGATCGTACTCCGCGTGAACACGGCGCCAGTTTTGGCAGTGGCTGGAATCGAACCCGGGCCTACCGAGTGCAACTCCAGCGCGCTAACCAATGGGCTACCGCGCCCTAATTATATTATGTGTGTAAATATGTTTATTAATGAAATATTGTCAGCGCTAGATATATTATAATAATGGATTTATGAATAGCATTATTAATCAAGAATTAAATAGATATCTATAACTTAAATATTAAATAAATTGGTTAATTTAGATAAGATTGTTTATTTATATTTTGTGTATTTGTCTCTCCGGCTTGAGAACCAGGAGTTTACATGCTCCACCCTTAGTGAAGGCATCAAGGTAAATCCGAAGAGAGTAATTTTTGATAAGGACAACTTTACCTTATTACATCATATAAAGACTTTTACCCATATCTATATAATAAAAGGCAATGTCTGTGTGTCTGTCTTATACACTATACGTTTCGCGACCGCGCGTCGGAGAGCTACGAAATTTGGCAATCGGAGACCCGGGGGGGAGGGAAGGGGACACCTGAAAACCGATTTTTAAAATTTTAATTATTTTTTTATTTATTTAATGTTTTATGCGATTTCGACCGTTTTTTGCCCTTTTTTCTCCACGATCCAGACATTGTAGAAAAAAATAAATTACACCATCGGAAAGAGCAGAGAATTTCGAATAAAAATATATCAATTTCAAATCTGAATTTCGATTTCTAATATTTTTTAAAGATTTTAAAACAAAAGTCACTTTCGGTTCAAAAAAACCAACTTTTGTTTTTAAATCCTTCCATCGTAAAAACTACTCATAATTTCGACTAATAATTTACATTTTTAGAAAGGCCAAAGATCTGGCATTCTTACAAGTCGAATCTGGTTAAGAAATAATGAAAATTGCCTGCAGGATCGCAATTTTAAAGACGTGATGATTTTATATTTCTTGCCCAATACTCGGCGAAGAACCGATTCTTCCCCGACATTTTCCCCCCGCAGTAGTTTTTCCCCCGTTTCCATGGAGACCAGGCTTCGGGTTTTAAATGTATTAAGAGCTTAGCATATGTATTGGATAGATACATCGGGTGAAATTATTATATTTATATGATATTTTAAATGGATATTTTAAATTATTTAAATGATTGAATTATGGTGGATAGAATTCTGGTGATGTATTTGAAATTATTATATTTATGGATTGGTGGAACGATATGGATGATTCATAGAATGATATGGATTTTTTAAATGGATATTTTAATTTATGGTTATTTTAAATGAATATTTGAATTTCTGGATATTTTAAATGGACATTTCAATTTTATGGATATTTTAAGTGATGGAACGATGGATATTTTAATTTTATGGATATTTTAAATACCATATGGTCATTATAAAATTAAAATTAGCGCACGGGAATCGCACTCGGTAGATCCGGGTTCGATTCCCGACACTGCCTAAACTGCCTCCGTGTTCAGGCGGTGTACGATCACATTAAACATGTGGGTCCGTAAGTCCTTCCGAGAGGTTGTTGGTAGGGGAAGGAGGGTACGGTCCCAGTGGATACCTCTCCCACTGGGTTCCGGTCTAAATTGGGTGAATAAAAAGAAAGTTGTGGAGAATGTCGCGGAGGGCGAAGTAACCCAGTGGTTAGAGCGCGGGATTTGCACTTGGTAGGCCCGGGTTCGATTCCCAAAATTGCCGCCATGTTCACGTCCGGAAGAACCAAAACAAATTTACATTGGTCTGGAAAAAAAGAAAGTTACGAAGATTGTCGCGAAGGGCGCGGTAGCCAAGTGGTTACGCGCAGAAATTGCACTCAGTAAGCCCGGGTTCGAATCCCCCCACTGGCGAAACTGACGCCGTGTTCAAACGGAGTACGATCACGTTAAACATGTGGGACCGTAAATCCTTCCGAGGGGTTGGTGGTAGGGGAAGGAGGGTACGGTCCCTGTGGATACCTCCCCCACTGAGTTCCGGTCTAAATTGGGTGGTACTTCCTGGCCGTCCAAACAGTTACCTTACACCTTTCTGGTAGGTCGCGCCAGCGAGTTTGCAACGATCAGAATTTGCCACGGTCAGAATTTTTAAGGGTAGCGAACAGGCTGGTACGGTCCCCGTGGGTGCCTCTCCCATTGGGTTCCGGTCTAAATTCGGTGAATAAAAAGAAAGTTATGGAAAATGTCGCGGAGGGCGAAGTACACCAGTTTGTAGCGCGCGGGAATTTCACTGGGTAGGCCCGGGTTCGATTCCCGCCACTGCCAAAACTGCAGCCGCGTTCACGCGGAGTACGATCACGTTAAACATGTGGGATCGTAAGTCCTTCCGAAAGGTTGGTGGTAGGGGAAGGAGGGTACGGTCCCTGTGGATGTCTCCCCCACTGAGTTCCGGTCTAAATTGGGTGGCACTTCCTGGCCGTCCAAACAGTTACCTTACACCTTCTGGTAAGGTCGCGCCAGCGAGTGTGCCACGGTTACAATTTGCCACGGTCAGAATTTTCAAGGGTAGCGAACAGGCTGGTCGCCAAAGGCGGCTAGTCTATATAATAAAAGGCAATGTCTGTGTGTCTGTGTGTCTGTCTTATACACTATACGTTTCGCGACCGCGCGTCGGAGAGCTACGAAATTTGGCAATCGGAGACCCGGGGGGGAGGGAAGGGGACACGTGAAAACCGATTTTTAAAATTTTAATTATTTTTTTATTTATTTAATGTTTTATGCGATTTCGACCGTTTTTTGCCCTTTTTGCCCTTTTTTCTCCACGATCCAGACATCGTAGAAAAAAACAAATTACACCATCGGAAAGAGCAGAGAATTTCGAGTAAAAATATATCAATTTCAAATCTGAATTTCGATTTCTAATATTTTTTAAAGATTTTAAAACAAAAGTCACTTTTTGCTCAAGAAAACGATTTTTGGTTTTTAAATTCTCGCATCGTGAAAAGTACTCATAATTTCGACTAATAATTTACATTTTCAGAAAGGTCAAACATCTGGCATTCTTACAAGTCCAATCTGGTCCAGAAATAATGAAAATTGCCTTCAGGATGGCAATTTTAAAGACGTCATGATTTTATATTTCTCGGCGTTCCGCTCGGCGTACCGCTTCGTTTCTCCCCCGCTGAAGCAGGGAAGGTGGTGGGTGGGGACGTCAAGGTGGAGGTGACGTCACGGTTCTGAATAGAGCGCCTTTGCTCTATATAAATTATTATATTTATATTTTAAATGATGGGACGATCTGGATTTTTTAAATGTATATTTTAACTTTTGGATATTTTAATTTTATGGATATTTTAAATGATGGAACAATGAAACAATGGAATGAGGATGATGGAATTAAGCATATGGTCATTTTAAATTGCAAATTAGCGCGCGGGAAGTTAGCGGTAGGCCCGGGTTCGATTCCCGCCACTGCCAAAACTGCCGCCGTGTTTACGTGGAATACGATCACGTTAAATATGTGGGTCCGTAAGTCCTTCCGAGAGGTTGGTGGTAGGGGAAGGAGGATACGGCCCCTGTGGATGCCTCCCCCACTGGGTTCCCGTCTAAATTGGGTGAATATGTAGAAAGTTATGGAGATTGTCGCGGAGGGCGCGGCAGCCCAGTGGTTAGCGCGCGGGAATTGCACTCAGTAGGCCCGGGTTCGATTCCCGCCACTGCCAAAACTTACGCCACGTTCACGCAGAGTACGATCACGTTAAACATGTGGGTTCGTGAGTCCTTCCGAGAGGTTGGTGGTAGGGGAAGGAGGGTACGGTCTAAATTGGGTGAATAAAAAGAAAGTTATGGAGATTGTCGCGGAGGGCGAAGTAGCCCAGTGGTTAGCGCGCGGGAATTGCACGCGGTAGGCCCGGGTTCGATTTCCGCCACTGACATGGAGTACGATCACGTTAAACATATGGGTCCGTATGTTTTTCCGAGAGGTTGGTGGTAGGGGAAGGAGGGTACGTTCCCTGTGGATGCCTCCCCCACTGGGTTCCGGTCTAAATTGGGTGGCACATCCTGGCCGTCCAACCAGTTACCAGGCCCGGGTTCGATTCCCAAAATTGCCGCCGTGTTTACGCGGAGTACGAGCACGTTAAACATGTGGGTCCGTGAGTCCTTCCGAGAAGTTGGTGGTAGGGGAAGGAGGGTACGGTCTAAATTGGATGAATAAAAAGAAAGTTATGGAGATTGTCGCGTAGGGCAAAGTAGCCCAATGGTTAGCGCGCGGAAATTGCACTCGGTAGGCCCGGGTTCGATTCCCAAAATTGCCGCCGTGTTTACGCGGAGTACGATCACGTTAAACATGTGGGTCTGTAAGTCCTTCCGAGAGGTTGGTGGTAGGGGAAGAAGGGTACGGTCCCTGTGGATGCTTCTCCCACTTGGTTCCGGTGAATAAATTGGGTGAATAAAAAGAAAGTTATGAAGAATATCGCGGAGGGTGAAGTACCCCAGTGGTTAGTGCGCGGGATTTGCACTTGGTAGGCCCGGGTTCGATTCCCAAAATTGCCGAATAAAAATAAAGTTATGGAGATTGTCGCGGATGGCACGGTAGCCCAGTGGTTAGCGCGCGGGAATTTCACTCGGTAGGCCCGGGTTCGATTCCCGCCATTGCCAAAACTGCAGCCGTGTTCACGCGGAGTACGATCACGTTAAACGTGTGGGACTGCAAGTCCTTCCGAGAGGTTTGTGGTAGGGGAAGGAGGGTACGGTCTCTTTGGATGCCTCCCCCATTGGGTTCCGGTCTAAATTGTGTGGCACTTCCTGGCCTTCCAAGCAGTTACCTTACACCTTTCTGGTAGGTCGCGCCAACGAGTTTGTCACGGTCAGAATTTTCAAGGGTAGCGAACAGGCTGGTCGCCAAAGGCGGCTAGTGTTTTAATAAATCCTTGATATTTTAGATGTGAAAAGTCATAATTATTTCCTTTATATAAATGCCGCTCTAAAAATCACTCTAACGTATAACCTTTTCTATTGCTAATCTAATTCAATTACTCGGAAATTTGGAAAAGTCGAGTGAAAACAAAGTACGTAATTTCACTTTGGATGGAAGCATATAAAGAATTTAAAAACGATTTTGTAATACAAAGAAACGTCAAGTATTTTATGAAACGTGGGCTTATTTCATTCTTATTTAATTACAGATTATATTTCAGTTTTGATTTGAACTTATTGAATTAAGTATCATATTGATGATCAGATAATTAAAAGCAAATAAACCCCGATTCACAGTTGAATGACTAAAGCGATGAAGAAATAATGTAACGAATTTAGCAATGTGAAGATTTTGCCTCAGGATTTAAAATGCTTAATTTAAGTTCTTTGTCGACTTGCGTAAGTAAATTATTTCGGTACAACAACTATCATCTAAAGACTGTAAAAAGGAAATGCAGAAATTTGTACTCTATTAAAGTCACTAATCTGAAAAATTTAGATGCACTCAAAAACAAGCAAGTTTAATTATTTGTAGCCAATTTGTTTTGTTCGTTAAACATAAAAGCAGTTACTTCAAAAGTACTTTCATAAACAGTGATTTCAAATCAATATGCTTACAATAAATGAAAGTAACTGTTAAGGAAATATTTATATCTGGAATTAGATATCATTTAACAAAAATTAGTTATATGTAATATGTTTATGTAATACTAAATGCATCTTATGTTAAATCTATATAATAATTGTCCATAGTGTTTTTATATTACCAGACCTTTCAAAAGTCCCTTTCTTGGTGACTAAGAAAAATGAATTGTTGCATAATCAAAGGATCGACTTACGAAACAAGAACTAGCAGAATTTTCTATTCCTTCCCTGATGGATAGAGGACATTCAAAACGACTTGCTGCGGTATCTAAAAAACTTATTGTTTGGGTTTACTAATAGATGGCTTAAATAAATAATTATAATTAATAGCATTTATTAAGTTGTAGCCGAAATAACCTTCCAGTATGTCTTGTCCGCTTAAACTGACAGTAAATCTATTAATCCATATAATATCAAAATATTTAATTTTGAACAATGAATAGACATATTTTGCTATAATGGAATTTTACGTAAGTAATAGTACGGAAATCACATTGTTGTCTTCACATAATGTCATTGATTGTGTTCAAAATAATGATATTACAATGCTCGTTCTTAAATCTCATTCAGTTTTTCCTCAGTTAGTGTCAATGAATATCTACTAATATTCACTTGCAGTTTCATGGAAATAGGAAATCAATCTTGTTATTGTTGATGTATTCGAAGGCTCCACGTTCGAAAAGTTCTGTCCGAATTTTTCAATTACTCTCGCATAGGAACAAGTAGGGAAGTACCGTTCAAAAATGGATACACGTTGGGGCTAATGAAAGAGAAACTCACCGTTTACGGCACCAACAAGTACCTACTGCAGCCCAAGCAGACTGTGCTTCATCTAGTCAACATTCAATATAAGTTACAAATCGCAAATGCTGCCGTATGATCAAAAAATATCTGGTGACTACGTTTTATAAGAAAATATAAATATTTGAAGTTCGAGTTGTGTGATTTTTCGATCACACTGAATAATCTACAAATTTGCGAACCTCTAAGAAGACTGGTAAACTCCGTCCTATGACGAAGAAAGACATCCATTTACGTTATTAAGCTCAGAATAAGCAAGGTTGAAACAATTAATACTCTTGGAATCTGCTGTAGGGGACGTTCGCAGTGACAAGGATCGAGCTCTTGTTACAGATGACAATATTCATTAGCCATCTGTGATAGAATTGAATTTGTCGGTTTCAATATAGGTCCAGACTTTCCTTCTGTCAGTACATATACTGACAATTCTGTACACACCGCTAGGTCCACCAATACCGGCCGTTCCGTTGATTTCATTTAATTCATATTACAATCCAATTATATGCAAATATCTCTATTTTAGTTTATTTCTGACAATGTTGATAGGCAGACGGTATTTTAGATACAAATCACAACTAACGCGAAAATAACATTTACAAATTCTAACAAACACCCATAAAAAATAAACTCATGGTAGGAATTTCTTATCATATAGACTAATAATTAATTTTAGTTACTATTAATACAATTTTTAAAGCAATTGATAAACACTAGAGAAAAGGTCATTGAAGGAGGCATAAAAGTAGACATAAATAGCAGCAACAAAGGTTATCTATCAACTGAATCAAAGAAATATACCAAATCTCTCTCTCTCTCTCTCTCTATATATATATATATATATATATATATATGTGTGTGTATATATATATATGTATATATATATATATATATACATATATATATATACACACACATGATTGAATATATATATTGAATATATATATATATATATATATATATTATATATATTTACATATATATAATATATATATATATACATATATATATATATATATATATATATATATATATATATATATATATATATATATATATATATAAAGAAGAAAAGTATGTATGTATGCATGATCCAACATCGCGTAAGAACGTTTGAGCCGAATGTGATGAAATTTGGTGGGTAGTCTTGAAATAGCCCCACTTAAAATTTAGTCTATGTTTCGAGTTTCTAACAGCAGGGAGTTGTCGCGATATAAATGAAAAACGAAACTTTCGTTTTTCTCATCATCACGGGAGAACTGCAGCACTGAATTTAATCAAATTTTGTAGGTATCTTTGAAATAGCTCCCCATAAATTTAATCTAAGTTTCGAGTTTCTAAGACCAGGGGACCAGGGGTTGTCGAGATATTAATGGAAAACGAAATTTTTCCTAGGAGTTCTACTCTCTAACTCCTTGATTTCCAAGGATAAAGGTTAGAAATCTTTTGTTTAAAACGTGAAATACAATTAAACGTGAAAGTTAATTGAGTTTTGTGGGAGTTTATTGAACCTAATAGTCACTTTTGAAAATCGCAGGTTAGGAATATGAATTTAAATGGAAAATCTATCACCATTTTTTTAACAGGCTTATTCAGCAACGAAAATATTAAGAAATAAAAATGGTTATTTAATTACCAGCATTTTATGAGGAAGATTCTTTCTTATATCGTGACTCGTCATTTGACTCTGCAGTGGACATCGATAATGCCGTTAACCTTTACGTTACGGCTCCAAGAATCCAATTTTACAACTCCAGAACGGTAAAATAACTGAAAATGTCACCCCTCTAAATAAACATCTTCAATGACCTTGTCTTTTGTTCGTAACTCGTTTCCCCTTCAGTCAAGAGAAACTAGGAGGGAGGGGTGCAGGCATTCTTCAAGACACTCAACTGGGTACAATAGGCGTTCTCCTCCTTTCCCAGAAAGATAAAGAAAGGATCACCAATAATGCTGTTGCGGAATCTGCAACCGCCAAAACTATGCAATGAAATACGGCTCTGTGTCAAAAATATTTCACCAAATTTCATCAAAGCCACGGTATTAACGGGAGTGGTAAAAGTAGAAGCCGTATTCATACCTCGTATACCGTTGATACCAACCTATCTACCATTCAGCTTCAAACGAGTTGAGTTCCTAGTTAGACTGGCATTTGCCATGGATGTCAACAGAGCTCAAGGGCAAACCCTTAAGTTTGCAGGCGTGAATTTAGATAGTCCTTGCTTCTCTCATGGTCAATTGTATGTGGCATGCTCGAGAGTAGGAACTTCACAAAATTTGTATAGTTTAGCTCTGGGAGGAATATAAAAATGTGGTTTACAAGCAAGCATTGCGGTAAATTATAACAAATTAGGATAATGTCATTTAATTTGCTAACATTAGCATTGTTGCCTAGCGTTTAAGAGTAAATTTAGTTTTCCTTTCAAACTGTACATATTAACTGTACATCAATTGTGGACACCTAACAATCACATTCCGAGACGCTGCCAGCCAGGACCACCCGCCCGGAGGCCCTAGCTGCGAAGGCGTGGCGTAGTCACGCCGGAAGTAGCTATATCTTATATAATGCAATGATTTTTTTTATCTTACATAACACAATGAATTTACTTCTTTCACAGTGAAAAAACAATGTATAAGATTTACGGCCCTAAATGTTCCGGTGTAATTTTTATCAGATTTTTGCATCGTTAATCCCGAGCAACGCCGATTAATCGCAGGTAGTATATAAAAAAGAAAGATCAATCATGCCTAAAGCATTGATTATGAAACACTTTCCAACTTCAAAGCAATTTTATTTAAACATGTCTAAAATGCAATATATTCCTCGGTAATATTTTGAAACTTATCACAATACTACATTAATTTATTATATTTGAAAACTTTAATATTCATTGAAAAAGATGAACTTCATTCAAATGACGGCATTGAAATATAAATTGGCTGGTTTAAACATCCCTAAAATGTGATACATTCCACTGTAATAATTTAAGAATTATCATAATACTACGATAATTTATTATATTTGGAAACTTCATCGAAAACAATGAAATTCATTCATATGACGTCATAGAAAAAATAACACGCCTGGATCTCTCTATAAAAACAGGATTTCATTCATAAATAATTTCCCATTCATGTCATTCATCACAGTACTATAATAATTTATTTTATTTAAAAATTAAGACCATGGAGCTACAAGTAATTAAACTCTATACGTAAAAATTCATCGAAAAAAATCGTCCTTTTCTGTAAAATCAATGAATATTTCATTCGTATCAGCTACTCAGACTCCATGAACTAAATGATTTTGTGTTGAAGAAATACAGCAATTCTAATACAACTCATTCTACATATTTTGCTGTTTACATTTTACATAGTTGAAAATAGGCTTCGTTGTAGAAATAATCAAATTTGGATGAGCATTTAAACTCAAATATATTGTAATTGCGTTGTTTCAGTATGTAAATGCACAGAATTTAAACTAAAATAAAGTGGTTTTAGGACGGATACAACACTCAATATGAATTAAAAAGAACTTTAAAAATCACGATTTTGAGACAAGATGGATACCATATATCATTTTGAAGTGGGTCACGTGCTCTTTTCAAATCATGGTCACGTGATCGCTTCATATAAGATGTGTAATTATTATTTTAATTTTTATTTAAAAAACTACTGAATATATTTCTACTGAACAATTTGAATATTACCTAAAATTTTCGAAGCAATTTGTGAATTTTAAATCCGCTTAAAAAATGTTTAAAAAATTAGGTCCCATAGGACTCAATGCATTTCATTTTTTCAACCCGGGTTCAATCCAAAACTAATTGGATGATATTATTCATTTATCTTCCCATAGGTCCTACAGATAGTCTGAACAACATACTAAAATTTCATTTTGATTAAGTCATTTTTACGGCAGTTATCGTGATAACGGATAGGTAGACAGACAGACAGACAGAATGAACAAAGTTATAAACACTTTTCAACTTTGTTGTAAAGTGTTAAAAACGCACAATTAAACCTTTCATAGAGATAGCATTTTGCAGACGATAATTTTGTCACCAATCCATTTGAAGGAAATTAGATTATAATGCTTAGCAACGGATTTAAATACAATGTATGTATGCGACAGGCGATTTTTATTAACACTTTACATCAAAGTTGAAAAGTGTTTATTACTTTGTTCATTCTGTCTGTCTGTCTGTCTGTCTGTCTGTCTGTCTGTCTGTCTGTTAGCCCGATAACTGCCGTAAAAATGACTTAATCAAAATGAAATTTTAGTATATTGTTCAGACGGTCTATAGAACCTATGGAAATATAAATGAATAATATCACCCAATTAGTTTTGGATTGAACCCGGGTCGAAAAAATGAAATACATTGAGCCCTATGGGACCTAATTTTTCAAACATTTTTTAAGCGGATTTAAATTTCACAAATTGCTTCGAAAATTTTAGGTAATATTCAAATTGTTCCATAAAATATATAAAAAAAAATTCAGCGAAATATATTCAGTAGTTTTTTAAATAAAAATTAAAATATTAATTACACCTCTTATATGAAGCTTTAATTATATTAGCTCTTTTTAATTCATATTGAGTGTTGTATCCGTCCTAAAACTACTTTATTTTTGCTTAAATTCTGTGCATCTACATACTAAAACAACACAATGACAATATATTTAAGTTTAAATGATCATCCAAATTTGATTATTTCTACAACTAAGCCTATTTTTCACCTATGTAAAATGTAAACAGCAAAATATGAAGAATGAATTGTATTGGAATTACTGTATTTCTTTAACACAAAATAATTCAGTCCATGGAATCTGCATGGCTGATAGGCATGAAATATTAATTGATGTTATAAACAGAAGGACGATTTTTTTCGATGAAGTTTTAAGCATAGAATTTATGAATTGTAGCTCCATGGTATTAATTTTTAAATAAAATAAATTATTATAATATTGTGATGAATGAAATGAATGAAATCCTGCTTTTATAGAGAGATCCAGGCGTATTATTTTTTCTATGACGTCATTTGAATTTATTTCAGTCGTTTTCGATGAAGTTTTCAAATATAATAAATTATCGTAGTATTATGATAATTCTAAAATTATTACCGAGGAATGTGTCGCATTTTAGAGAAGTTTAAACCAGGCAATTTATATTTCAATGCCGTCATTTGAATGAAGTTCATTTTTTTCGATGAAGGTTTAAGTTTTCAAATATAATAAATTAATGTAGTATTGTGATTAGTTTTAAAATATTACCGAGGAATGTATTGCATTTTAGGCATGCTTAAATAAAATTACATTGAAGTTGGAAAGTGTTTCATAATCAATGCTTTAAGCATGATTGATCTTTCTTGTTTTAACACAAAATGATTTAGTCCATGGAGTCTGCATGGCTGATATGAATGAAATATTAATTGATTTCATAAAGAGAAGGACGATTTTTTTCGATGAAGTTTCAAGCATAGAGTTTATTTTTTTGGATCTCCATGGTCTTAAACAAAATGTTTAAATAAAATAAATTATTATAGTATTGTGATGAATGAAATGAATGGGAGAAAGTTATGAATGAAATCCTGTTTTTATAGAGAGATCCAGGCGTGTTATTTTTTCTATGACGTCATTTGATTTAATTTCAGTTGTTTTCGATGAAGTTTTCAAATATAATAAATTATCGTAGTATTATGATAATTCTAAAATTATTACCGAGGAATGTATCGCATTTTAGAGAAGTTTAAACCAGGCAATTTATATTTCAATGCCGTCATTTGAATGAAGTTCATTTTTTTCGATGAATGTTTAAGTTTTCAAATATAATAAGTTAATGCAGTATTGTGATAAGTTTCAAAATATTACCGAGGAACGTATTGCATTTTAGACTTGTTTAAATAAAATTGCATTGAAGTTGGAAAGTGTTTCATAATCAATGCTTTAAGCATGATTGATCTTTCTTGTTAAATATTTTCCGATTTAAATAATAAAGATTTGTATATAAAATAAATGTAATCAATATTGCATTATTGACTCTATTATATCAATTAATGTCTTCATATTTAAACATTATTATTGATATTTTCCGGGATTATTGATTCGGGGATTATTGTTAATTTGGCAAAGATTTTAGGAACTCGTGTGTTTTAGTACCTGTATTCTTATACTAATACACGAGTATATCTTCTAATATTCGCGAATATAAGTTGCACGGGTCCCATACAATGTGAGCGCATTTTATTTTGAAAGTGTGTTTACAAATGGGACCAGGATGTTTTATTCTTCAGATCTCTTCCCGAGAAATTTTTGATATAGATTATTAGCAACAGAAACATTTTGAAAAATAACTGAAATCAAGAAGGAAATTTTGAAAAATACCTAAAAACAGTAAAATAAAAACAAACGGGATTGGTAAATTTTGAAAACATATACAGAAAAAGGTAGTGTTGAAAAATAATTTATAGAAAGTAAGCCGAAATGAAATTTAGAAAAATAAACCAAAAAAAACAAATAAATAAAATAGTCGTGGAAATTTTGAGTAAAAATAAAAGAGGGAACAAGAGAAGAGTAAGAAAAATAACAATCAAAGGGATGTAAATATATACAAAATTAATATAAAATATATATAAAATATATACAATACAAAAAAAGGAAAAATATGAATAGATCGGTGCAGGTTCCACTGCAATTTCCATCATTAGAAATTAAAAGCAGAGAGACAAATAAAATAATTAAGTAATTTTACTCGAGATTTTTTCTCTGGCAATGAGAATGCAATTCTTAATTTTAAGAATACAATTTTTACTTTCCCTGCAATACATGGTAATGTATTGGGAAAGTATTGGAATCATGTCGAAAATCGCAACTTCAGTTTTCTACAGATCTAAACATTTTGGGACCTCTAGAAAAAAAAAGACTTTTATGAATGCCGTATGTTTTGTTTCTCTGCATGTCTGTGGGTGTGTGGGTGTGTGTATGGGTCTGTGTGTCGGTCTGTGCAATGTATGTATTCACTCTAAAATTTTGATGCGATTCAGGATAAATGAACCTGCATTTTTTCTGCGAAGTGACCTGCAAAAATTTTCTGTATCCATTCTATCTAAAAACTAATTGATCAAATTTCACGAAATTTAGTTATTGGAGCACTTTCACTTAACATCTGGCTTACTCGAGTTTTCGACGGATCTACACGTTTCGAGACCTCCAGAATACGAAAAAACTATTTTTAGCGTGACGTCTGTATGTGTGTCTGTGTGTCTGTCTGTATGTTTGTCTGTCTGTCTGTCTGTGCAGATTTTGTATCCACTCTAACTAAAAAAGTAATGGACCGAATTTCATAAAATTTGGTAGGTAAGTCACTTGTGGGCGAATCTGGTGCTGATTAGTTTTGGGTACGATTCGAGATAAAAGAATCCGCCTTTTTTTGCGAAATGGTCCGCAAAAGCTTCTATCCACTCTAGCTGAAAAACTGATGGACCGAATGCCACAAAATTCTGTATGTAAGTCACTTGTAGGACATTCTGGTGCTGATTAGATTTTGGTATGATTTGGAAAAAATAACCTGAATTTTTTTGCAAAATGGCCCGCAAAAATCTAAAATAAAAAACTACGTATGCTCAAATATATCCATAAAATGATTGTTTAATACGTAATTTTTAACGAAGAAAAGAATAAGACCAACTCCATTACACTAGGACTAGCCGTTCTCGAGATATTTTATTTTTTTCGTATTTTCTCTGCGCCACCTTTGAAAAGTCCAGATATCAAATGCGAACGAATATTGAGTTAAAAGTGAATTAAATGTTATAAAAATAAAGAGAACGTGAATATAAGTCTGCAGTGAAAGTCATGTGCTGCCCACATCAGATTTTTAATTTTGCAGGCACTCAAGAACCAAGTCGCTTGATTAGCATACAAAGATTTAGATAAATGATAATTTTTGGTGTGGGGACAGGAAAAGATAAATCATCAGCTTCGCCATAACTATTACAAATGTAGTTGGAGGAAGATTTTAATTGCAAATAATGGAGGTCATCGAACAAGGGGTCATGGGCGGTTTAAACATATAAAAGCTATTTATTAGTTAATTGAATATTGCTATTAAATATTGGAAGATAATTTAGAATTCTTGCTAAGGGGAAATATATTTATTTAAATAATTTTGCAAATTGTTTATTAGGAGATTTTTGCAGTATTTTTTTCAGTATTTATAGTGGCTAATTCAGTGTATTTATAAGCGGCTTAGTTTCCCGAAATGTCTGCATGGACCTTATCCCAAGCTAAACGAATTAAAATTTTTGGTGAATTTTTTGTAATTTTAATTTTAATATTATATAGAAAACAAAATTTGTTATTAATAGATTTGAATGCCAAAATTGATGAGAGACTATTGTCAGGCAGGAAAGTCATGTGCACCAATATGTCACACAGGAAAAATAGGGTGGCACGCACCCATAAAAGTTAAAACCCAGGTTCTATTTCGAAGTTCTCTCGTCCAGGAATAAATCAATGGATGACCTGCAGTGCAATAAATACAAAGATGCAATAAACCCTTACCTTGTAAGACGTCCAATCCTGAAAACACAGATGCACAATTTCAAGAGATAAAGATGTTAAATAACCACACAGGTTTAAATATAAATCACTTTCTTTATTCAATATTGTAATTAAGAAGATCAGAAGTTAAAATTATAACTGAATCATTATCAGGAAGCACAACGCTAAGTAACTGTGATAGTGACACTGGACTCAGGATCCCTACTAATATATTTGCTGCCACGGAAGTAATTCAATGATAATAATATGATCAACAATATAAACAAAGTGGCACAGCAACATTTAAGTATATAATAAACAACATGATTTAGAGGTATGGTCTCAAAGCAATAGGAGAAAACTCGCACTCAGAGATAGGAAAATTAGAATAACGGAATTCAGAGTTTACGTAATTTTAGAAGATTCTTTATATTTATGCTTCCGTAAGACAGGCGTAGATGCAGGGAGCAGTCAAACCTTACCTCCCCAGTCGGAGTTGTAAAAGGGTCGGAACATTATACCATACCCATATTTCGACCTGGCACATAGACCTCGGGCCCCATCGTACCTTCCTCGTCGCAGCTCTCTCAGCTAGACGTCGGGCTCTCCATCGATGTTCTTCGGCGATGTAGGCGTCTTCGTCTTTTCTCCCCATGCCCACAAGAGGCCAGAAGTCGACTTGGGGCCGACTCCCGCACTCCGTGGTGGGCAACATTGAAAAATGGTCCAGGCCGACCTGAGAGCGTCGACACCAGACAGGAAGAAAAAGCCGAATATTCTTTGCAACAGCTTTTATGTATTCAGACGGATTCAGGCCCCAGAAGCATTCGGACCTGGCAGAAGACTATTTACGGCCTTTTGACCAATAGAAAACTTCACAGGCATAGCCTCGCCAGCCCAGGACGGGGTCTCAAAAATGAATATGCTGACACATCAGACCCTCGCCACAAGGTCTCAAATTCATCCAGAAGTTTCTCTCCAAATCTATTCTGCAGAAAAGTGCATGCCTTGCACTAACATTACCAGGCCTCGAGCAAGCCATCTGCTCTGCCCGGGAATAAAGACCTTGACTTTAACGGTCAAATAATAACGAAACTTCTCTCTGAATGCGGTTTTCACAGATTAATAAAATGGCTAAAAGCTTTCCTTTCAGTATAGAATATTTTGTATAATACATATTTCAAAGACAAGAGGGATAATTAAATCAGGGTTTAAAATAATGTAAAAATATAGAATCTTGATAATTAATATATAATTTGCGATTTTTACAAGGGTTTGGCGAGATTATGAAATCTCGTCACAACACTATTAGTAAAATATTAATTTTATTACTGTTATTTGAAGCCCAATTAATAGCGAAATCAACAGACGAAATTTCGGCTTGAAAGACTGAATTTACATTGTCAAGTTTAAAGGTGAAAACTTTGTCCATTACATTATGTTTAAAGATGCAAATATTAAGAACAATATAATATAGACTGTAATCCTATACCGTAATAAAGTAATGCACTTAAGAAACTTAACGAAAGACAGTACACACAAATATATTTTACTAAATTTATTATCTGGCCTTAAATTGGACATAATATGATATAATAATGCCAGAAATTTTCGAAAGCCTTTGCAAATACATACTGGGAAATGAGATTAATTGTTAAGTCTTGGAGTGGTTGAGCAATCAACATAATACCCTTTTATTAAACCAACCATTAAAGCATCAACAAGCTGTAGACTCGCATTCTATCTGCAGAGCAAACCTTCCATTTTCGATTTTCCATTTAGCATTCGAAGAATGCATGTAAGAGGTTAATGCAGAGTAATTCGTGTATTATGTAAAATTGTGTAATTTGTAGTATCAGCTCTTAGAAGTGCAAATGAAGATTTGTGTAATTATTTTCAACGTTTATAATGCAAATACGTAGAAATGTAATTTAAAAATGACTTCAGTCAGTACTAAATTTGAATCATTTTAGATTGTTTCAAAATAATTTAAAAAATCTGATGTGGGCAGCACATGACTTTCCCTGCAGGCTCAAATTTATATTTTCTTTATTTCTCTTATAATTCATTAGACTTAGTTTAATTGCACTAAATAACACTAGATTTGCAATTTTAATTCAATTTTTGTTTTATTTGGTGATTGGATATTTTTCCAAAACCGGCGTAACACAAATGCAAGAAATCTCAAATATTTTGAGAACGGTCAGTCCTAAAGTGTAATGGGGTGTATTATATTATTTTCCTTGTCAAAAATTGCGTATAAAACAAGAATTTAATTGATACATTTGAGCATACACTATTTAGATTTTTTTTCAGGTTTTGGCGATTTTAACGGGCCATTTCGTAAAAAGAGGCAGGTTGTTCTTTTCGGAAACGTACCAAAATCTAATCAGCACCAGAGTGTCCCACAAGTAACTTATCTATCAAATTTTATGAACTTTGTTCAACTAGTATTTTAGCTAGAGTGGATACATGAAATTTTCACTGGCCATTTCGCAAAAAAATGCGGGTTCTATTTTTACGAACCCTACCAAAAACTAATCAGCACCAGGGTCTTACCCAAATAACTTACCTACCAAATTTTATGAAATTCGGTTCATTAGTTTTTTTAGTTAGAGTGGATACATGCATTGCAGAGACAGACAGAGAGACACACACACAGATACACACACAGACAGACAAACAGACGTCAAACTAAAAATAGATTTTTCGTATTCTAGAGGTCTCGAAACGTGTAGGTCTGTCGAAAACTCGAGTTGTGATTTTCGGTATGATTCCAATACTCTCCCTATACATTACCATGTATTGCAGGGAATGTAAAATATACAACTGTAAACTAATTTTTCATCGATTATTGCCTCGATTAATTGTATAGAAAATATATTCTAGTACTTAATATATTTGTATTCGATATTTGAAGTAAAAATACATTTCAAATCTAAAGACGTAGAATATTTTAGGCTACTTATTACTTTCCAACAATACGTGGGAATGTATAAGAAAAAAATTGGAATTGTGTCGAAAATAGAAACTCGAGTTTTCGAAGATTTTACAGGTTTTGGGACTTCTAGAACACAAAAAAAAAAACGTTTTTTAATGTGAGGCTTGTGTGTGAGTGCTTGTATGTATATGCATCTGTATGTTTGTGTGTGTGTGATTAATTTATCCTAACAAAGTCAAAAACTAATTGACTAAATTCCATAAAATTTTATAGGTAAGTGACTTGGGCGATACCCTAGTGCTGATTAGATTTTTGTATGATTTGATATAAATTAATCTGCCTTTTCTTTTGCAAAATGACCCGCAAAATTCATATATAACTACCTTAAGTATAAATTAATTGACTAAATTTCACACACACACACACACACAAAGTTTGATAGATAAGTCACTTGGAGGTTATCCTGGCGCTGATTAGATTTTGGTACGATGACTTGGTATGAATTGACTTGGGCGATACCCTAGTGGTTATTAGATTTTGGTACGATTTGGTATAAAATAATATGCCTTTTCTTTTGCAAAATGATCCGCAAAATTCATATATAACTACTTTAAGTATAAAATTAATTGACTAAATTTCACAAAGTTTGAGAGATAAGTCAATTGGAGGTTATCCTGGCGCTGATTAGATTTTGGTACGATTCGAGACAAAAGAGATCCTGCCTTCTTTTGCAAAATTGACTGCAAAAAATCATTAAAATCTAAAGCAAAAGCAACTTAGGCTCAATTGTATCAATTAAATGCTTGTTTTATACATAATATTTGACGATGAAAGGAATCAGGCCAGACCTATTACTCCGGAACTAGCCGTTCTCGAGATAATTAAAGTTTTTCCCATTGTTATTACGACATATTTAAAAATAAATTATTTCGGCAAATTTGGTAAGCATGACTATTCGATAGTTATTTTTTATGCATAAAATTTCATAAAATACACAAATAATAGTACTGACGGGTTTCGAAAAACAGCCTTCTTCGTCTGGACTACACAGGAAGCGCAACTTTCACTCATGAGAGAAATATCATCGACTAATGAAGGAACATCAAACGTGATTGAAGTAGGTAAAGGGTATTGCCAACTGCGCGAGAAAAAAAGATGTGAAATCCAGGAGGAATGAACAAAAGGTGGGTTATAATGAATGGACGATGAAATACTAAAACGGGAAAATGAGCGTCCAACAAATAATCCAAATCACTTGTTCAGTTGTTCATAAAAGCCCGATACACTTAAAGGAATATACAGTAACATCATTTTACTCTATACTATCATTAACCAAGAAAAATGTTTTATAGGTTCCATAAGGTTATATACATCTTTCACTTTGTGCGGAAATTAATTACAGACTACTTAACTCTAAAACTTGTATTTTTCTTAATTTTTACTTATCTTTCTTTCATTCTTAAATCATACCGTACCTTTAACATATTAAGTATTGTGTAAACAAATAGCAATATTTCATTTAACAAAACACAGTCATTTCATGAAAATATAAAAAAAATACAACACTTCTTAGAATATTATGTCATTTCTACTAGAAATTTAAGCTTCTTCATATATTGGAAATTTCATAAATTTCTTCTAGATTCATTCATCCGTGAATAAAACACATTTTCTTACGCTTCATAAAGTAATTAATGATATCGAAAAGAAACTCTAAGAATGCTAAAACACATGAATGAAACTAAACTGGCATAATAGCAAAAGAAATTACTGGATATTTCGCATGAATAATGTTTGTAATTTTGCATAAAAATATAACAATTTCCTATTTCTGAAATATTGAAGGCATATAAAAATAGATTTTCAGTGAACCATAGAATCGGAATACTTAAATGTATTTTCCTAATTATGCTACTACAGTAATTGAAACTTTTAGAGGATTGCTAAACACATTGATATTTCGAAATTCAAATATATTGAGTAAGTAAAAATAATCTAAATCAGGCTAATGTATACCTTTTTTTAAAGATTTATGTATCTTCAAACTTTCAAGAAAATCTTCATTGCTTACAAACAGATGAAATACAATTATTTTAATCATATGAATAAAACCCTTATATCTGTATTTGTATATATCGGTCTTCAAATTTTTGAAATTCTGTTTACCTTAATGACACATTTAGCGACATATGGGCTTAGGTTAAAGTTTATGGTTAAGTTAGGTTAAGTTATGGTTAAAGATAATTTTATAGGATATTTCAACATTAAATGCAATTTCTTTGATAATTGCTTTTGTTTTTTGTGAATTGATAATTAAATTTTGTTGATTCAAATTTGGAAGCAAATTTTTTGCAGAGTACAATAATGACAAGTTCTTTCCGAACTAAATTTCGTCCATTCAGAAGAACAACATAGATTCTACAACAAATACACTAACGTTGTTTTTCGCAAGACCTCTTCAAAGTTCACTTCGATGATAATAATTTTCAATACCTTCCCAGCAGCTCAACAGTAGAGCATCACTTGGTCACTTCAGAAGGCAGTGGCTCGTTTCCCGGTTGGGGCAGCATTGTTCTTTACAAAGGCACCCAAACAAACCAACCCTGTAGGTTAGGACAAAGGTATCGGAGGTCTGAAGGTGACCCTGGTAAGTATAGCACGGATTCATTGGACTCTGGGATATTGAATGCCGATTGCAAATCGGGAGAACAAAGACCACGTAGGAAGGTAACCTGGAGGATAAAAAATAGCGTCAGGAGGTTAACCTGGGGGTAAAAATAACAGGAGGTAGTCACTCAGATTGACATTTGCACGCCAATATGGAATTAGAGGATGGAACATGCAAAGCACCATTCGACGATAAAGACTTGCAATTTTCACGTTACCTCAAGGACGAATGGAGCACGAATTCTCCCTTTATCTCACGAACGAATGAAGCACTAATTTTCACTTAACCTTGCGAACGAATGAAGGGTTTCGAATGCAGTTTAGTACTACTATTAAAATCGGTAAATACTGGAATCATGTAAATGTTAAACATAGTCGAATGGTTAAAAAACAACCGACGTATTATCGAATGAATTATTAAAAATCTTTATTAAAATATCAAAGACTTCATCAGTTCTACGAAAATAATTATTTCTTACTTAATTTTCCATTAAAAATTGGTTCATATAAACTTTAAAACATTAGTATGAACCTTGGTGAACCTTGGTATGAACCTTTAATTCTTGGTGTAATGCTTCGACAGGTAAATTCGTTGTACATATTGTACTGCTGTAACTCTGCACTCGCACTTATTTCATTCTCTTAGTATATCAAGTCATCGCTGTAGTATCTGCACAAGTCATAATGTCGAAGTTATCTGTTCCAAGTCATGTTAGTATCTCTGTACAAGTGTCTTGTAGTGTCGTTCTCGGGTCACAGGCTGTGGTTCCCTCGGGGGGGGGGTAACTCCCCCTTTTCTTCCATTTGCCGCATTGAGTTTGACATAACAATCTTCTTTTTCCATTGGTTACTCCTTTAACCAATGGAATCATTCCACATCTCGTAAGGCCCAGCTCGGCCCCCTCTGTCATGGCACCCCTAAATTTATGGTCTTCTGACCTCTGGTTCACGGGGTGATAAAACTCCGTGCCAGCCAGACTACAAGTATTGTTTGTCTTACTGAACACAATAAATTACACATAAAAGTGTCTCATCAAATGTGAGATCTATTTCTGGTCTCACATTAACTATCGTGAAATATATTCACTTTACATATGTAATAATGTTGGACAAATTTGTGAACATCGTTCTCGTGAATTGATCGTTCCCTTCAAGATAAAATATGCTTTGATTAATAATTTGTATTCTGATGCCCAAAAATTCGCAATTTTCATTTATTTATATATAAGAAAAGCTCTCCTGTCGTATATTTGTAACACTTAGTGAAAAATTTAGCACACTTGACAGCTGATTTGGGGAAAACTCGTCAACAAGGCGACTTTCTTAAAAATTCTAAATTGAAAAAAAATTCCCCAAAATCCTAAAGATGACACTAAATTAGTGGAAATGATGCCGAATTTATGAATTAATTATTACATTTTTAATACAAGGAATATATTGCTTATTGCGAATGCTATCTATTGATTTGAAATGAGCGAAATATAAGAAATAAGGTACTTCAAAAGAATATTACACGCTGTCATCCATAAATGAGCCAAATGTGCCATTCAAGAGTTAAAAGAATTAATAGCTAACTGTTTTTAAAACAATTTCAAAAACATTAACTTTTATTATACTTCACCATTTATGGATATTATTCTTAAATATATTCATATTATCTTAAAACCAGCTTATGCTAAAAGTTCAAAATAAAATGCAATGTCATTTTTGTGCTGTTTAATTGTTTTAAACTAATGTTTTTGAAACCCTTAAGAATACCCCATGAAGTTTATTCAAAATGATTATAACGCTCATAATCAGAATACCTCTTTACGTAATGTACAAGGTAATTTATAACGTTAAATTTTCAGACGAGATTGGAAGGGGTTTTTGGTTTTCCATATTTGCAAATTATTTGAGTAATTATGTTTTGAGATAACATGAAGTGTTTAAAATAAAGTTTATAGTCTACGAGTTCTAATTCATGAGGTATATAAGTATAATGTTTGAATAATGCAAGAGATTATTTGCTTACTGTAAATTCATAACAATGCATGATGGAATTAATATATATTTATCCTGATGTTTAGAAGGATGTTTGGTGCCATTGAGAAGTATTTTTTCAGCAGGATGACGAGTAGAGTCTATAAATTTGCCTATTTTACCAACTTCGCCACTTTCTTGGCGGCAGAGGTCGATCTATCTATTTGAGTATTGATAACTAGAACAATTAATCTGGCATTGCCCTGGTGTTAAAAAGTGCCAGAAAGTACGTAAATAATACAGATATCGCTAACACCACTCAATTTTCAAATAACTTATTTTGACCCAAAATCAGCCCCTCAGTTTTTATTCTCATACACAACCATTCCAATTGTACAATACGGTAGTGATATGATCTAAATAAACTCATTCGATATGTCCTAAATAAACTCCTGTAATACAAGCCAAATCACCGCTACATTATCGATAATTGAAAATAATAGAAATTGCAAAAAAAGAAAAAACAAAAAAAGGTCATTTACCCCCCAGGAGTAAAATTAAAAGAAATTATTGCTATATCAGCGAGATTTTATCCACGTTAAATCAAAGTTTAGCATAATACTCATAAATATACTATAATACCAAATTAAAAAAATAGAGCGAGATTTGTAAGTTAGAAAACTAATACATATAATAAACTTTTTTAAATAAACAAGTGTTTTCTCGCCAAGACGAAATATCCGCATTCTAGACAAAACACCTGCTCTCGAATATCGTTTAAAGCATGCATAAATGAATACCTTTGACGCAACGAAATGGCAGAAAATGAGAAATTTTGGTTTCGACTCTTTGTAACTTTTAAACTAATCCGAATTTAAAAATAGATATTGAACCTTATAGTATGTTTTATGTAAGATTATATTGTATAATCTCGCATAAATATGAGAAATTTCCATTTATTATATAAGATTATAAAGTACTAATATTATTAAAAAATGATAAAGATTACAAATTCAAAACTATATAAGAAAAGAACAAAAAAAAATTGATTTTAAAGAGATGTTACTCAATATCAATTTTGAATTTTTTTATGTTTTCAAGATAATTCAACATAAAATCCAAGTGAAAAATTATTAGGACATTATTTTCACTATTTGATTTATCCAACGGGGGCTGATAAAATTTATTTCATTTTAAGGTATTTTTTGACAACCCAGATGCCCGTAGGACCTACAACTCTAAGTCTTTATAGAGTTATAGTATCGTCCATGGTGCAGAACTTTATGGAACAATATTTTTTAATTTTCTCTGGAGGAGTACGACATAGAGGAGCGATCACAAAGTAATATTAGAATGTCTAAAAGCGATTTGATGAGCTATAAGCCTGAGACCTTGCATCTTTAGCGTATCGACCATCTTACAAAATCTAACTAACTCACTTTTCAATTTAAACGATACATATTATGACACTAATCATCATACATTGTTAATCATGCATTGACTAATTACACTAATCATCATACATTGTTGTTTAAAAGTGTTTATTTCCCTGGCATTGACAGAATTAAACGCCATTAATTTTCTATAAAGAACAATGATAATTAATAAAACTATAGTACTACGTAAACCGTACAAGAACAAGTAGTTTCAAAATTGTTAATCATGTAATTGATATTAAAGTAATTAATTTAAATCTGAGGAAAGAACGAAATTTATCATCTTGACTAACTTGTTACAAATTTATTTTTTACAGATATAAAATATTTATAACTCGTTTCTTTTATTCTTTTAACCAAGTTTAAATGAATTTTTTAATCTTTTGTGACAGTAAATCTTATTTTGTGTTATAATTGCAGAGTCCATATCGACTATAATAGCTTGAAATCCCGTCACAGCAACTTAACGGAAGCGCATCGACTGGTCAGTACGAATGTCCGTAGTTCGATTCCCGATTACAGCAACAAGATTTTTTTTAAATAGAACCTTGACCATTCAACCCTGTATATTAGTTCAAGGTTGTCGGAGGTCTGAAAGTGGCCCTAGTACGACTTATACGGACACAATTGACTCTGGTATATTGATGGTCGATTTTAAATCGAAAAGACAGCGATCGGACAGGATCTGGATGATAAAAATCGCAGCAGGAAGCTAGCCTGAGGTCAAAATAGCGGAATGTGATAACAATCAGATTTTCAGTTGCACGTCAATCTGAAATTTGAGGGTGGTGAATGCAGAATCCACTTCGACGATAAGAACTTGCAATTCCGTCCCAGTAGCTCAACGGAAGAGCATTGGCTGATCAGTTCGAAGATCGTCGGTTCGATTCCTGGTTGGAACACCAAGGTTCTTTGCATATTATATTAAGTTGACCCTAGCTTCATCAATAGCTACAATATATGTCCCTATTTATGTTGTTAAATGACTTTCAGAAATAACTCTGCCCTCAATCACATGCCTAGACTAAATGTGGCGAAAATTAAGTGTTACGGTTTTTGAGATGCTTCATATGTGTTTATTATCGTATTCACAAATACAAACGTATTTAAAACCATTGCAATTGTTTTTACAATCTAGTAATTTTCTTTTAAAACCTTACTTTTGAAATAGTTTTAATTGCCAAGTACCTTCTTTAAATAAATTTTAACAGTTTACAACATAGTTGAAAAGAGTTTATGACTTTGTTTATTCTGTCTGTCTGTCCGTTCGGACGATAACTACCATAACAATGACGCTATCAAAATGAAATATTATTACTTTGTTAAGACAGTCTGTGGGACATATGGGGATGTAAATGAATAATATCACCCAATTAGCTTTTGATTGAACCCGGGTTGAAAAAATGTAATACATTGCACCCTATGGGAAAAATTTTTCAAAAACGTTTGAAGCGAATTTAAAATTCACAGATTGCTTCAAAAATTTTAGGAAATATTCAAATTACCCCATAAAATATATAAAATATAATTCAGCAAAATATGTTCGGCATTTTTTAAAATAAAAATTAAAATATTATTTACACCCATATAATATGAAGAGATCACTTAACCCACTTCAAAATAAAATATGTCATCCATCTTTTTCCCAAGTGTCAAAATCGTGATTTTTAAAGTTCTTTTCAATTCATATTTAGTGTTGCATCCGTCCTAAGATCGTTTTATTTTTCATAATTTCTGTGCATGCATATTGTTACGAAACATATCCTCTAGAATCGTGGGAATATACACAGGTTACAAGAACGAATCCAAGTTTCTGGACAACTAACGTTTATTCTTAAGGACAAAGTAAACAGGAACAATAAACAATTAAACAGCACTTAAAGTCTCCACTAATTTCACAGAACAACTGATATTATTCACAGAACGTTGAGGAAAGCATTTTCATAAAAACAACTGTGCTACTTTTCTCAAAACATTGACAAAAATCACAGTCCAACGAAGCTCGTGTCACGTTCATACGTTAACTCCCCAACTGAACTTCACCAAAGTGATGAGTCCTTTTAGTATATCTATAGAAATTTCAGGAAATCTCTCTATAGAAATTTCCAGAATTATCTAATATCTCTTAAACTAATGGCTATTTCATAAAGTTTCCTGAACATTCCGGAAGTCGCCAAATGTCACCAAATTAGCGATAAATCGCCGGCAACCATCCTTTCGACTTGAAATTCTAACAACCATAGAGTAACGCAAGGGTAAGAATGCTCGTACCGCTGTCTTCTGGAGAAAATACGCTGATGGAACCATTTGGTCTACGATAGAGGTGAAAGACAAGGCGGGAGACGCCAGAGAGAGACTATTACAGGTATGAGAGAATATACTGATATGAATGAAACATTCATTCATTTTACGTAGAGAAGCAGACAATTATATAGTATCACATTTTTGATAAAGTTTTAAGCATGGAGTTAGAAAATATTTTAACTCCATGGTTTTGAATTTTTAAGTAAAATACATTGGTAGTATTGTGATATTTATAAAAATATCCCAGCTGAATGAAAGGAATAGAAAAATGCTAATGAATGAAATATTCACTGCTTTTATATAGAGAGCTAGAGGATTTATACTTCACGTATGAAGAATATAAACACATCTAGCTGTAAGATGAGTTGTATAAGAATTGTTGAATTTTTTTAACGAAAAATCATTTAGTTCTGGAGTCCGCAATATAAATTGTACGAGAGAAACATTCATTGATTTTACATAGAGAAGCAGCCAATTATATTCTATGTTGCATTTTTCGGTGAAGTTTGCGGTTAGAAAATACTTTTACCTTCATGGTTTTAAGTTTTTAAGTAAAGTAAATTATTGTAGTATTGTGATAATTTTGAAAATGACGCCGCTGAATGAAATTTATATTTCGATGATGCCACTTGAATAAAGGTCATTTGTTTTCGGCTAAATTTCCAAATATAATAAATTATTGTAGTATTGTGATAATTTTAAAAATTATGACCTCTGAATGTATCGAATTTTAGAGATGTATAAATAAAATTGCATTTCAATTGGGAAGTGTTTCTTAATCATTGCTTTATACATGCTTGATCTTTCTTGTTTATATGTTCTTGTATTCATCGAATAATTTTCTAAAAATGTTCAAACAGTTTTTATTATATATTTTGGTTTACGTGTAAAAGTAGGCGAGTGTACATCGCATCAATATGATCTCTGTATGAGGTAGCCACAATGTTCTAAATGAATTCTAATCCATCAGGGTCACATATGGGGTTAATAAATTTCGTATCTATTGTTTTTTATGAGTCACAGCATGTGGGTATCAAACGGCGCCCTTCTGAATTGCTACTGGTTACTTTCCTTATATAGAATAATGCATAAGGAAAGTATTATGACGGGGTCGAAAATTCGAATTCGAGTTTTCAACGGAAGGGCACGTTTCAAGCAACCCTGATCACGAATCGAACATTGTTGAGGTGATGTCTGTGTGTGTGTGTGTGTGTGTGTTAAAGTATGCGTGTGTGTGTGTGTGTTAAAGTATGCGTGTGTGTGTGTGTGTGAAAGTATGCGTGTGTGTGTGTGTGTGTGCCAGTCAGCCTGTGGAGACGAACGAATGGACCAATTCGAACGAAATTTGGTACAAAATTACAATCCGTGAATACTGGAAGCCTATTGTTTTTATACGCAATCGAATGTTCAGAACCCCCCTAAATTTTCGAGTGAAATTTTGAAAAAATCATCAAAAAATCAAAACTTCTAATAAAGCTGCACAAATAGACATTTCTTATGCAATTTTTCATGTGAAAACGATTAACAAAATTTAGAACGCTAGCATGAGCCGTTCTCTAGATATTGCAAATTTTTCAAAAGCATTATCAAAGAATTATATAAAATAAAAATAATCCTATTGAGAAATATGTTCACTTTTCATACGTAATATAATGCGATAAATTTGGTGACATAATTCTTGTGGATCTAGCTCGTTCCATTTATGAAAAAATATACTTTGAGTAATACTTTTGTATTTGAACGCCAATAGTCATTTATATGCTATAAGAATAAATTATTTCTCCGTCCATAACGCTTGGCTAGACTTTGGCGACGAATTTTGTGGAATGTCGCAAATTTGGCGATTTTAGAAATGTTACCAAATCAAAGAAAATATCGCCAAATGGATAAAAATGACGCCAAATCAATAAAAATAACGACTATTTGACGAAAATTCAATACATTGGAAACAATATAGATACTATAAGAATAACCTCTTTGTTTTTACTGTAAAAGTAGTAAATACAGAGCATTATATAAGGAACGTCATGGGCTGCCCACATCAGATTTTTTTTACATATTTTGAATTCTAAATTGTTCAACGTTAAGATGTTTATAGCATAAACCTTGTTTGTACTCCATTACGAGGAATCAAGTTGAGGTGTATTTTTTCATCTTGTAATATAAATTAGGACTTACCAATATATTTACCAATATATTATTATTTACTAATATATTTTGGAAACGGAACGTGGTTAAAAATGTTGCTTAAAACTCTACAACAAAATTATTACATATCTCAGGAACTACATGTAAACTATTTTGAATTAAAAACTGATACATTAAACATGGTTTTTGTGAATATTATTAGTACTACAAGTTTTATGTAGAATTTATTTTAATTAATGGATATTCTGAAGAAATAAATTGGACTACATAAACATACGTTTCCAGGATCAAATAAAAAAGAATCTGATGTGGGCAGCACATGACTTTCCCTGCAGCCTCAAATTCATATTTTCTTTATTTCTTTAATAGTTCATTTGCTTGAGTTTAATTGAACCAAATAACACTGCATTTGCATTTTTAATTCAATTTTTGTTTTTATTTGGTAACTGGATATTTTTCCGAAATCGGTGTAACAAAAATGCAAGTAATCTCAAATATCTTGAGAACGGTTAGTCCTAAAGTATAATGGAGTGTGTTATATTATTACCTTCTTCCAAAATTGCGTATGAAACAGGAATTGAATTGATACATTTCAGCATACGTAGTCTCTTTTTTTTTTAGATTTTTGCGGGCCTTTTCGTAAAAAAACGCAGGCTGTTATTTTTTAATCGTTTCAAAATCGAATCGGCACCTGAGTGTCCCACAAGTAACTTATCTACCAAATATTGTGAAATTTGGTCAATTAGTATTTTAGCTAGGGTGGATACGTGAAATTTTTGCGGGCCATTTCGAAAAAAAAGGCGGGTTCTTCTCTTCCAAATCGTACCAAATTCTAATCAGCACCAGAGTATCCAAAAAGTAACTAATCTACCAAATTTTGTGGAATTTGATCAATTAGTATTTTAGCTAGAGCGGATATATGAAATTTTTACTGGCCATTTCGCAAAAAAAGGCGGGTACTGTTTTTACGCATCGTACCAAAAACTAATCAGCACCAGTGTCACATCCAAGTGACTTAGCTACCAAATTTTATGAAATTCGGTCTATTAGTTTTTGAGTTAGAGGATACATACAGACACACAGACAGACACACACACAGACAGACAGACACACTTACACAGACGTCACGTTAAAAATAGTTTTTCGTATTCCAGAGGTCTCGGAACGTGTAGATTCGTCGAAAACTTGAGTTGCGATTTTCCACATAATACTTTCCCTATACATTACCATATATTGCAGGGGAAGTAATAAGCAATTGTCTGGAAATTGATAGATCGATTGTTAAAAATATGTGAAATAGATATAGGAATGATGGTTCAATATGTTATTTAGTTAAATATAATCCTTGCAATTTGTCTCTGTCACCCATAAATTAATAAATATGGTTTTATTTTACTGCTTTTACTGCATATGGGTAAAATGCATGGTTAATGTTTGACTAAGAATAAAGATAGTTGTATATAAAACTATTCAATTATTCAATTTATAAAATTTTATAAGAATCCTATGTAATTATGCTTAGCCTAAACATAATTCGATGTTTTTAACCTTTCGGTATAATTTATGATTTTTTCATTATTTCCAGTTCAATGAAAAATTACAAATTTTAGACATAGGCCGATTGGTGACACCAAGCAAACAATTGCGAAACTTGAAGGGGGTTTGAATAGACATTGTCTTCTTAAACCTCCCACTAACGAGTAACTTCCAATTGTACACTATTTGAGATAACTGCTTAAAATATTTCAAATAATGTGTAAGAGTTTTCGTCTTATAGTTATTTGGGTAGACACTGTCTCTCTAGAATATCACCACGCTTCTCCACTGTTCACTATGGAGCACTAACAATAGCAAAGATCTCCCTCGTTTCAGAACTTAAAACTAGGCTGCAACTGTGACTATATAAAAAATCTCAGTGAGCTTTCCCAGCTTTGAGGGCCAAATGAGTTGAGTGAGCTATTGATAAACTAAACCATTATTGAATTATGCCTGATTTTCTGGTATCTTGTAACCGAAAGGAATTTCGTTCCAAAAGTTAAATATAATACGAGAGAAAATGTCTTCATTGTTTCATAAACGAAAGGGACATTACTGTGAACATTACTGTGAAATCTGCATACATAGCAGATTCTAATCTTTCAGGTGCGATAAGAATTTCTATTGTTTATGTTGTAATGTTTGTCGTCAGGCAAATTCGAAACTCTTAATTGGAAAGACTTTTTGGTTGGTGATACGAATCAGTCATGATTCTGGGAACGTCTCGATTCTCCAATGTACTAACTACAGACAGGAGAATTTAACATACGTAAGGCCAAAGTAAAATTCGGTTTTGCAAATATCAACAAAGCATTCGTCAAGGATTGGACTTTGACTTCGAAAAAATACATATGTGATATTGCATACTCTATAACGTGCTGGTAGAGGTATATGCATTAATCTCTGCGGGCGCTGATTGCATATGCAAGTATACGCAATGGAATGTAAGAATATGCAATGCACATCGTACGACAATAATGGAAAAACTATAGAACAGATGCAATTGTTAACTAATGCAAAAAATAAAGACATCAAATTAGAGGGAATTAAAGTGGAACTCACTTAAGGATGTTTTTGTGGCTGGAGATGAGACACATATATATATTTCTCTAGGGAGATTTCCCCTGAAAGCAACTATTGAGGCTTTATATGTAGTTCTATGAACTGACTTCAGAGAAAATTTCATCAGAATCATTTGAGCCATATTTGAGATAAAATTTAATTCGTGGTTTTTCATACTTTTCCTACTATTTTGGAGGGTTTTTTTACATTATTCCCTATTGCTTAAAACATGCACGCCTTAGTTGTAACCACTGTGAGAAATTTCAAAAGTTTAGCGCCATCCGTTCTTGAGAAAAGCAATGATATTGACAGGAGAGCTTTAAGAAAACTGTAGTGAAACACAAGAAAAACTGGGGAAAACTGCCCTACAAAATGGATCAATCATTTGGATATAACGAGAGCAAGTATGACAGAATGGTGTTTTATTATTGCAAAAATTTTAATCATGCAAATATTTATAAATATTTCCAGTTGTTATTTATATTTCTCTTAAAGCGTAAATACCTTTGTTTTTACTCTTCGAAAAACACGTGATGTGCTTTATTTCATAAATATGAATTCATTTTTGTAAATGAGTTACTTTATTATATACTGAACTAGCAGAATACCCGTTGAAAATCAAAGGTGACGCACTAATCAACCCCCGAGTAATGTAAATTTGAGAATAATTCGCGTTTCACATTTATTCGGAAAATTGAATATTTTGGAGAGCAGAACCCCCCTAAAGAAGAAAATAGTGGGAAACAAAAGTTGCGCATTTCTTCTTTTCAAACTATCTACTCGTACGTCACATTAAAGTCTATCTCATCCCGAAGCATTGCTATTTTGTCATTTCTCCTTTCAAACGTTTTGCTGTGAAGAACACCCATGAACGAATATTTTTGAAAACTCTGTTTGTCTCGGGTTTTTTATCAGATGATTGGTCCATATACCAAATATCAAGTCTCTATCACATTTAAAAGGAAGAGTGCCTCATTTATTCGGGAAATCGAACATATTAATGTGCGGCATCACTTAAAGTAGCAAATATTGGAAATCTGAAATTTTACACTTTCTTTCTTTCAAACTCTCTATCCATAGACCAAATTTGAAGCCTCCATCCTATCGCGAAGCATGTTTTTTCTCTCACTTCATCCTTCAAACTTTTTTTGGGGTAGCACCCCCTTAATGAACATTTTTGTCAAACCGTATTCATCGTTGATATTTTTATCAAATGGTTAGTCCATATACTAAATTCCAAACCTCTATCATATTGTAAAGGAGGCATTTTTCATTTGTTCGGCAAATCGAATATTTTAGTGAGCGGCACCCCCCTACAATAGCAAATGTTGGAAAACTGAAATTGCACACTTCCTTCCTTTCCAACTCTTTACCCGTACACCAAATTTGAATTCTCTATCTCATCGCGAAGCATTCTTTTTCTATCATTTCATCTTTCGAATGTTTTTGTGTGGAGTACCCAACCCCTTAAATATACGTTTTCGAAAAACTCTATTCTTGTGTTTTCTATCAGATGATTCGCCCATATACCAAATATCAAGCCTCTATCACGTTTTAAAAGGGACGTTTCTACTTTATTCCGAAAATCGAACATTTTGGTGTGCAGCCCCACCTAAAGTAGAAAATATTGGTAAATGAAATTATACACTTTCTTCCTTCTAAGCTATCTACCCTTACACCAAATTTAGTATCTCTATCTTATGTGGAAGCATGTTTTTTATCAATGCATCTTACGAACGTTTTTCTCTGGAGCACCCCATAAACGAACAATTTTGAAAAACTATATTCTTCTTGGGTGTTTTCATCAAATGATTATCCCTTATACTAAATGTCAAGCCTCTATCACATTTTAAAGAAGCATTTTCTCATTTATTCAGTAAATCGAACATTTTGGTGTGCGGCATCCCCTTAAGTAGGATATAAAGGAAATCTGAAATTCCACACTTTCTTCCTTTCGAACAATATACTCATACACCAAATTTAATGTCACTATCTTATATCAAAACCTGCTTTCCTATTATTTCACATTTCGAACGTTTTCGTGTGGAGCACCCCTCTAGAGAACGCTTTCGAAAAATTCAATTTTTCCAGGGGGTTCTACAGAACGACCGAGCCGTGTAACAAATTGAAAATCTCTATTTATTCAGGAAGTGCAAAAAAAGTGTGACAGACCGACAGACAGACAGACAGATAGACAGACGGATATACGAAGACTTGGCAATTAGTATATATAGATGCTTTATTTCCTTATCTGCTTAACGTACATCATAGCATCTCCGAAATTTAATATATATTCCCTGGAAAATCCAGGACGTAAATAATGGATTTTGAAATCAGGGCAAATTATATGTTCTCAAGCGATAAAGGTAAATCCCTTAAAATTACCTCTTAATGCTTCATAATGATCAATGTCTGGATGAAAAAAGCCTTTAAACCGTTGAAAATTGCTGGGTATTATCTTATAAGCCTTTATGATACTTATCCAGAAAATGGTATTTTGTAATAGAAGCCACAAATACAGAATTATAGATGAACATGGGAATTATGAGAAAAACGGATATTGCGAAACTAACATTAAGTTATGAACATTTTTCTTGTTTTAATCCCATGAATCTAAAATAATATATATATATATATATATATATATATATATATATATATATATATATATATATATATATATATATATATATATATGTGTGTGTATATATATATATATATATATATATATATATATATATATATATATATTAGAAATATGTAATAATAAAAAATTCAAGTAATATTAACATCACCATAGAAGCAAAATCGCGGCCATAATGCCGAAAAGAGAAGAGAACAACACCAGCCCAAATTCGATGATTAGTTAGAATTAAATTCTTCCTCAGGTCTGAGTATTTAACTCTAACTAACCCAAACACATGCATGTTTCAGATAGAGCAATAGTACATTACTATAAATACTATAACTCAGACTACAAGCATCAAAAAGTGAAAATAGGAAACATTAAGAAAATCTGTATTACCATGTGGCATGAACTCTTCTTCTTTCACCACGTGTATACAGGATCGACCTCAACAGCAGAAATTATTTAGAAATATATATATATATATATATATATATATATATATATATATATATATATATATATATATATATATATATATATATATATATATATATATATATATATATATATATACAGGGTGTTCCATAAATACCGAATTAATTTAAAAATTCCTAAAAATTGAAGGAATTGGTATATTTAAATGCGGTTTGGGACAAAGTTAGTCTCATGAAGGGGAATTTATTTGGTAGAGAAAACAAAATTAGTAAAAAATTTTATCAATAGAGGTCGCTGCATGCAAGCAATCACAAAATTCCGTGGAAAACTACGTTTATTTGCATGCAGGCAAATGTTTACAAGCACATCACAGCACTACAGTACTTTTTCTATGTGTTCGCCATCACCACAAATGATAGTTTTCAAGCGAGTGACAACACCGTTAACTGTAGCATGTAGCATATCCGGATGGATGCAGGAGATTTCGTGGCGAATGGCATCCTTTAACTGCATTAAAGAAGATGGGCTGTTGCGGTACACTCGGGACTTAACGTAACCCCAGAGGCAAAAATCTAGGGGTGTTAAGTCCTATGAGCGAGGGGGCCATTGAATTGTACAGTGACGGCTGATTAATCGTTCTTCAGTAAAAGTTCTGCTCAGGAACTTCTTCACTTTGCTTGCGATATGAGGAGGTGCTCCGTCTTGCATGAATGCCACTGTGTCAAGAACATTATGTTCCAATAAGCACGGTATAACTTTCTCAGTTAGCATTTGCAAGTAGCGTGTTCCATTAATTGAGCACGTCTGTCAGCCTGCTTTTGCACAGAGCTGTTCAAAGGAAAAAGGGCCCACAATAAAGAACGCAGTGAATCCACACCAAACAGTAATACGTGGGGAATGTACTCACTGTAGGCATGTGGGTTTTCCTGTGCCCAGATTCTACAGTTATGGGTATTGGCTGCTCCACACATACAATGAAAAATGAGCCTCGTCCGTTCACAAGATATTGAGCAGCCATTGTGGATAATCTTGGATTTTCGACAAAGCCCAATTTGCGAATTGCACTCGCTTAGCTGTGTCATTTAGTAAGAGCTGGTGCAGTGATTTGAACTTGTAGGGGTACAATTTAATACACCATGAAGGATGCGGAATACCGATGTCTTCGGTATACCACTTATTCTTACCAGTTCTCGTGCGTTACTTGCTGCAGTCGTTGACTGTTCCCTTAGTGTGTGCATTTGCGAAGCCACAACGGAGGTACGGACCTCTGAAAAACGTGGCCTACCACTGCGAGGGCGATTAAACAAATTTCCCGTTTCTTCGAAATGTAGTACCAGGGAAACCAGTCTGGCAGGAGCGATTAGACCAGAATTTTTCTTCATTATCTTCTGTGTCCGAAACCTTCGTAAAATTTCAGCCGGCGATTCGTGGCTGAGGTAAAACAACTTAACCAATAGTGCTTTATCCACCAATGTCAACATCACAATGAAAGCCAGTAACAGGAAAATTCAGAAATGAGCTTTAAATCATACAGCCAGCATTTTATAGGACTCTGATTTGCATATTTCCTGTGATTGCTTGCGTGCAGCGCTCTCTATTGACAAAATTTTGAACTGATGTCTTTTCTCTACCAAACAAATCCCCTTTCATGAGACTAATTTTGTCGCAAACCGCATTCAAATATACCAATTCCTTCAATTTTTAGGAATTTTTAAACTAATTCGGAATTTATGAAACACCCTGTATATCATAGTTAAAAATGATTCTTTAAAAAATGTTATGCCCTTTGGTACTTATTCAGGTTACAATCTAGCAACAACTCTTCAAATGCATTAAAATCAATTAATCTGGATCTTGATTAATATATTTATAAATTAACTTGTAAATATGCTCTACCATTGGAGGCATTTAGCATGTGGAAAGTTACTTTGTTAAAATTTATTAAAAATACTATTAGCAGTATTAAATTGTCTAGAACTGTATATGTTATTGATAATATAAAAAACTTTATCATTGATTTGCAAAAAATCTTTTGTTATTACTTATGTTGATAAATTCTCTAATAATTATGCTAATAATTATAGCTCTATGTAACCAATTTAAAACCATCTTTCAATTCTCTCATTGTATCTTCGGAAATTTTTTGAAATATTGATACTTTATAGAAATCCAAATTATCTCTATATTTTAGAATAAATTCGTCACTTAAAGTTTGACATTGAGAAATGTTTGTCCAATCTACTTTATCTTTACATTTTTTTTATAAAATCTTTGATAATTTTTTACCAATCATCAGGTTGAGCAATTTCTTCAATAAAAGATTCAGAAAGTCTTGAATATTGAAATATATAATCAAAATTAAGATGATCTTTCACATTTTTAATTACATCTTCAGATAATTTATTTTTTGAAAAATCATTCCAATTGATACCATCCATATTGTGCAAGCATTACTAGGAACAAAATTTATCAGAGGTAAAGCCGAAGAATTTCATTCTAAATTTAATGCTTGCATTTTATTTATTTTTCAATTATCGATTCCATTCCATTGATATTTGTTGATTATCTTCAGCTTAATGACTAGAAATTTGATTTTTTTCCCCATTTGATTGATAATTCTCTATGTAATTCTTCTTTTTATTATGTGGGCATATTTTAAAGTTAGGGCTTTTTAAGTTGCAACTTATCTCTATTCTACAATTGTATTTTCAAACTATTACTATATATATGTATATATATATATATATATATTTCATATATATATATATATATATATATATATATATATATATATATTTCATATATACATATATATATATATATATATATTTCATATATATATATATATATATATATATATATATATATATATATATATATATATATATATATATATATACAACTTGGATATATCGAAGTTGAAGGGACCACTAAAAAAATTCGAATTATCCAGAACTTCGATTTAAAAAAGTTATATCTTTTAACTTTAGTTTCAGATCCACTGAATGCTTGAAAAGGTTATTATGTTAATAAGTAAATATTTATTGAGAAATATCATGGTATGAAGGAATTAAACACTATATGTATGTAAGCAAAATAAGATTTACGTAAGCTACATACATGCACGTATTACATTCAATACAGAAAATTATAGTTTTAGAAAAAATTGTGCAATGTCTGAGTGTTTTGTAGAGTTCAGTCCTTTAAGGTTAGCAAAATCATCAAGCATATTTAGTGAACTGAAAATAGCTTCACTGACTTTTGTTTGTCCTTCAATGTACCAACGAAATTCGCCTAGATAAAAAAGCGTCTCCAACGATGTAGGGATTGGCGTCTCTTCTTCTTCCTCCTGTATATCATCCTTGATATTGTACCCTTCTGCACTCCTCTTATTTAACACTTCTGATAAAATGTCTTGATCTGACAGTTCTCCACAAACTTCCACGTTTTCGTCCAAATTGACGCATTCTTCGAATGTCACGCCCATATTGTTACCCCATGAGTTCGCTTGGGGAACATTTTCTTCTATGAACTCTGCTGGGTCAGTTTTATTGGTAAATCCTGCCTTTCGAAAACAATTTGCTATTGTTGTTTCCATTACTTGAGACCATGCATTGTGACGCAATCGTGCTGTATCAAGGACACTTAATACTGTTTTTTTGTTTTTATCCTTGAATCTGTCAAGAGGTTTCGAACGAAAAGGCATCTGTAAAAATTCTTGAGATTTTTTATGATGCCCTGGTCAATCGGTTGCACAACTGAAGCCATATTCGGTGGGAAAAAAGTAATCTTCACATTGTCCATATGTGGAATAGAGTTATGCGCAGTGCAATTGTCAATAAACAAGAACATTTTTATGTTCTTTTGTCGATACATTTTATCAAGTTTCAGCAGTCAATCTTTAAAAATTTCTCCAGTCATCCAAACTTTTTCATTTGATTTATACTCTACTGATTTTGATTTGACATTTTTGAAACATCTTGGATTAGCAGATTTGCCTATCATGAGCAAAGGCAGCTTTTCACTGCCATTCATGCCCCAACTAATAAATTGAATCGTTCTTTACTATTCTTTCCCCTCACTGTAATGCTCTCCCTTATACGCTAATGTCTTGTCTAGAGCTCTTGAGCACATTTGAAAAACAACCCAGTTTCTTCAACGTTGAAAATGCCTTTAGCCGGTGTTCTCTCAATCATTTGGAAAACATCGTCTTTCAAAACAGTTGCTGCGTCTTCATTCACTTCCACTTTCACCACGCATACGCCTAAAGGTGATTCCATTTCTTTCCTTAAATCTATCCAACCAACCACTGCTAGCCTTGAAATCACTTTTTCCGAAACCGGCAGAAAATTCTTCCTCATTTGCTCGAATAAGGGAACCATTCAGAGGAATGTTTTGTCCCATGCTTGTTTAAACCAATTCAACAAGCACTTCGTCGACTTCAGGATTGTCCGGTTCTCTAACTCTTTTGCGATCCTTTCCATTTCCACGCGTAGCAGCAGCGTTCCTCAGAATTTTGTCCTTATTTTTCAAAAAAATAGACAAAGTGTTCGGCGCTATCCCGTACTCGTTGGCGATTTAGCATTTCCTCTTCACATCATTTCCCCTATCGCGAATGTCAGCGACTTTTCAGCAAACATTATATTCTTGTATTGAACGCTTGGTGTACTCAAAGACATCGTGAATGCTCACTAGCGAAACTCTCACAATACTACAGACGCACTGACAATAGAAAGCTCAAATGACGTCTGAAGCCGGTTGAACCAACACCCTCTGTAGGTTGAACGCTCGAACCGGTCGAACAGGTAGCGGAAAGGAGGATTTCAGCTGTCACGTGTCGAACAGGTGGGGGTATTCCGGCGATGATTTCTTATTAAAGGCCGAAAAGTTGTTATGGTTCTAAAGTTTTTATGAAAATCTTCGAAATAAGGTAGTTGAACTTCGAATTATCCACGACGTTTTAACATTGATTTAATACAAAGATCAAGGGACCAAGAGAAATCTTTCTAATTAACGACGATTTCAAATGAGAGACGTTCGTTTTATCCAAGTTGCACTGCATATATTATATATAAAGGTTTTAATTTAAGCATCCAAGGAATTGCTACATAGTTAGATTTTAAGGTGTAGCACTTTTCAGTAAGGTCGAACGTTGTGAAATAATTATGTTTTACGACAAATGCAACCAATTTCCTAGTTCCGAAAACAACCGATTTCTAAAATAAAGGATATGCTTATATTTCCATAAATTTGTTAGAAAAAACCCTGTCAGACCAACAAACTTACAAGTATTAGTATTTTAATTTATTTAAGGCTAAAATAGCTTTAACCATAAGTATATGTCTATTATAAATACTGTCAGAGACAAACTGATGAAAAAACATATTTTAAAACTCTACTAAATAATTTCTGTGAATCATTTCAATTCGCAGTCGGCCCCTGGGTAAATGAATTGCGGTGTCACAACTGCATTGGGAAGCCATAATAAAGTGATATAAGTCAGGATTATTGATGATACATTTCGTCTGAAATTTGCACTTCTGTAGTCCAATATTTTTTCAGTTTGATTAAAGTATGAGAAACATTTTTGTATTTTGAAGGTTTTTTTTTGTTTTGTTTTTTGTTAAATGGTCTAGAAAAAATGTAGAGGGCATCAACATTTAGCTAAACAGATCTGTTGTTAAGCATCTATGCGAGTGTCACTGGAATGCCCAATCCATATCCGTAGCAGAAATTCGACATTTAGATCAATTATTCATTACGAAAATACTGCTCAGAGTTTAAAAACTGTGACAATAGTATTGGATAAAGTGGATAGAATTATAGTGAAAATAGAACTTGTCTCTATAAATGGCTCACAAAAACTGAAAAATATATAGAAATAAAATCCTAAAACTAGTTCCAATAAATAAATCTGATTAGTACCTTTATTAAGTGTATCCTAATTGCCTTAACTTAATCAATTAAATATTATTTAGTGAAAACTTTAATAAAAGAACGAAGCTGTTCTTACCATGCAAGATTATGTATAATTATTTATGTGAATTATTATGTATAATTATTTACGTGAAATAAAATGTGATAATGGCGAAATAAATAAGAAACTATTAAAATAACTGATTTTGAAGTTTTATTATTAAAAATAGGAAGTAAAATTTACCTGCTTTATAAAATATGTGTAAATCCTTAACTCTCATGGTAATTATTCATTTATACATATTATTCTTAAATATGCTTACATTATCTAAAAAGTATCCTATTTTCAGAGATCGAAATAAAGCTCTATATATAATGTATTTTTTATGCTAGCCAATGGCCTTATATTAATATTTTTTGAAGTCACTGCAAATTTCCCATAGTTTATTCAAAATTACTGTAATGCTCACAATCAAAATGTCACTTACTGAGTATAAGGTTAAGTTAAAAAGTTAGATTCTCTCTCTAAGAGAAGATTTAAAAGTGTTTATGACTTTTTATCTGACATATTTTTTTAATAATGATAATGCTTTAAAATAAAATAAATATTTTAAAATTAATTTCAAAGTCTATGCGTCCGGATTAAAATGTCATTTAGGTATTATGTCCGTCACAGGAGGATCACTAATGTAAATCCACAATTTATGGGTACAGAGAGAATATATTTCGCCTGAAGTTACCTTTGTCACCTAAAGATAATTTAAGAATTTTTATGGATTATCAAGCTAACGATGCATTCAAACAATACTTTCTTAAGTGGAATGAGGCGTCAAGTCCTTGAGCTTGATTATTATGCCAACTACGCTATTTTTTTAATGACAGGGGTTAAGAAAGTTTCTTTTAGTATCGAATTTAGTTTTTTCCCAAACATTGAAAAACTCCTGACGTGGCGTGCTGCTTCAGTATTATATATATAATTTTTATGATTGTATTATTGCTTTGTTTCATTTCAATAATTAAATGAGCAGTATTATTTTTCTTTATCATCTTGGCTCTTTAATTTAAATTAAACGCGGTGCTCACAAAACTTGGTCACTTTTTTGAAATTAGTACTAACAATAGTAGAATCACAATCTCTCGATTCTTTACGTCGCTTTGACCAGCTTTATCAAAACAAAAAATATGATGTGCGCAGCACAGGACTTCCCCTATATAATGCTATGTATTTACTTCTTTCACAGTGAACATATGACATATAAGAACTACGGCATAATGATTTTAAAGTTGAAATATCCATTTGGCGCTTTTCCGGATGATAACATGTAAAACTATTTTGAAGTACCACATTTTCATTAACTTAGCACAATTTTGCAATTCTGGAGCAATATATCGCCAAGTTGGCAATATTCCACTAAATTAGTCTCTCAAATCCACCAAATTTATCACCCAATGTTACATACAAACAAAAAAAACACTTATTATATTAAAATGACTGTTGCCAAACTGTTAGATGTAAAAATTCAAAACTATTGCACAAAGTATCTTCTCCCATGAATGGAACGAACTAGATCCAAGAAACATATATTAACAAATTTATTACATAATATTACATATGAAAAGTTAACATAATTTCACAATAGTTTAACACATTTTTTTTATTTTATGTGATTTTTTTTTTAATTTATATGAAAAATGTCAATATCTCGTAAGCGGTGGTTCCTACTGGCGTTCTAAAATTTGAGTCGACCGTTTTTTAATGAAAAATTATGTAAAAAATGATTATTTAGATAAAATTATTAAAAGTTGGGATTTTGCGGTCAATTTCCAAAATTTCATTCGAAAATTTGAAATTTGGGAATATTCCAAACATTTGATTACGTATAAAATCAATAAGCGACCAGTATTCACGGATTGCAATTTTTATACCAGATTTCGTTAGAAACGCTTCAGTCGTGAGATATCGTTTCCAAAGTCTTATAGATCCACACACACACACACACACACACACACACACACACACACACATATGCATACTTACACACAAACACATACACAGACTTCCTCTCAAAAGTGGTCGATTCAAGTTCCGGTGTGCTCTCAAATTCGAATTTTCCATCCTGTCACAATACGTACTCTGTACATTATACTATGTATGTCGAGAAAATAATAATAAAAATGAAAGTAATAATAAAAATATATTTATTCTCAAAACAATCAACAGCGATATCTTCTTCTTCTTCGACCCATACCTTCCGGCTTACCCGATGGTGTAAGGTATCTAGTTGGACGGCCTGGAAGTGCCACCCAAAATCGGATCGGAACCTAGTGTAGGTGGAGGCATGCATAGGAACGGTACCCTTCTTTCCCTACCACCAATCTCTCGGAAGAACTTACGGAGCCACATATTTGTCTTGCCTGTACTCCGCGTAAATACGGGAATAGAGAGAGTTTGAACAGAGACAAGAAAAGAAATTCGGTTATCCGAGTGCAATCCCCGTGAGCTAACAACTGGGCATCTGCGCTCTCTTAGCGTTCCATAGCGTTCTGGAGTACTTTCGAAGCGTTGCACTTTGCATTTTTGTATACCCTGGACGCCTTGCAACGCGAGAAGGATATCATAGGGATTTATAAACAACGGAGGGTGTCAATCTATGGCTTCTATTGATATATGATGGGCCAATAGGATGGTAGAACGACACTGTTAATTGTTTTAGAATGTAATTAGCACTGTTACAGAATTTTCAGGTTGCTCCAACACTAGGCTAGAACTTTTATATAAACAGGGTGACGGGGGGGGGGGGTGCTAATGAGATGGTTAGCAGAGAATATGAAAGAAAATGATCTGATGAAAATGGCAAAAATTCTAAATTCACAAATATATAGGGACATCACTAAAAATGAGTAACTATAACGATAACTGTACTGTAAAAGTTCGTCTGAGTGCTTTATTCGATTAAAAAATACCAAAATAGTGCTGAATACTCTCACAACGAGAATGAATGCCTCACTGGGAATTCATTCGGATTAGAATTTAATGGATGGTGTCATGGACTAGTTTTATGACGACGGAGTCATGGACTGGTTTCATGACAACGGTGTCATGGACTGGTTTCATGATGACGGCGCCATGGAGTGAACCCCTTTATGTGTTTATGAGATTTGGAAGAAAGTGCAATGCTGTAGTAAGCGCTTCACTTTACATGGTAATTATGTCCAGTACTAAGGGCTGAATACTTAGAGCCTAGTACTAAGAGCCTAGGCCGGTACTAACTACCCCCATGTGTTCTTTCTCTTCCTAACTGATTGCCGGAGGCTGATTTTCAAATAACAATTCCAATTACTACTGATCACCAATCCGGTTTTTGATTGCTGAGTTGTTTAGAATAATGATTTTCAGTGCGAGAAATTTTCAATTAGTGCACTTTTCGAGCATAAAATATTTTTGAAAACAAACATTATATCTAGAATTCATTCCTGGGAATAATTAAATACCTTGCCTTTATCGCAGCGTTGATAAATCGAATTTCGTTCTTCGAAATCAAACAAAGCTGAATTCTCGGTAGTAGGAAAAGGTAGAAAATTGAATTACATTCTCGAAGATAAGGCAGGAATGGAAGTTCGTGAATGCCTTTACATTTAGTTATATATAGCTTTCACAAACAATGCATTTGATAATGTGATTATTACTATAAATAAATCCCCAAAAATATATATCAATGAAGTTATTTTATTTTTGGTAGTCGAATTCATATAATTTATGCTGTTATACCTAGAGAGAATTTCTAAGGTCCTTAATAACAATCAATTACCTTCTTACATAAATTTCGATAAGTAACTGCTAAAATTATCCTATTGATTAAATTCCATTTAGAGATGCGGGTTGGGAATTTAGAAATATATTATATAATTCAGCAAATCAATTCTTTAATATTTTTGTCAAAGTTCGGAAGTCAGTTTCATGACATGATCTAATTAAATTTGTCATTTTACTTTAGCATTACTAAATTAAAAATATAAAAATGTGTAAATTTTGTGCTTCGATAATTTGTTATTTCCTGACATAGTGTACGTTAAATGAAAATATTAGTCAAGTTTGACCTCTGGGGTGTACGGAATGTCAAAATAAATGCTACTTTAAATGCTTATTAATTAAAATGCAAGCTGTGCAGCAAGGAAAACTTCCCAAAGCTTAATTTTGCACTGACACTTTGATTTATATTAGCATACAAATACTGCGTTACATTATAATTGAAAATTAAAATAAACAATACCTTCACACCGATGCAATTCCAAATATCGAAAATTCCAGTTCATGGTAAAATATTCCAGGTATGGGCGATCACACAGTTTATGGGAACACACTTATTTCTGAGATGACGCCGATTCGAGATTCCATCATGAGTTATGGCCCAGCGATTCCTGGAGGTCCGGGAACTGCGTGCATGTCGATGTAGGTTAGGGTCGCATCCCGAATAAACTGTGCGATATCTTGCCTGAGACATGCCATACCGATGACGATTGACGCACTCAGCTGACGTGTATTGTACACTGCATAGGGGCCCAGGATCAGTCTCCAGTAAACACTCCGTCCGCGTATCCGCCCGTGAGGTGAGATGTACACAGAGCTGTCGATTACCGTCCTTGAAGTCCACATGGTTGTCACGACTTAAATGTAGTTTAAAAGGATCCAAAGAGTAACCCATACTACGGCGTCTATCTTCAGAGCTGTGTGATACTGCGTAGCAAAAGTGGCGAAGTCCTCGCTGTTCTCATGGCCGCCATGACCAGATGAATGCAAAACTCAGTCTGGCTCTGCCCTAGCTCGATTTTGTTTAGAGCGACCATAAACTTAATTTGCTGAATGGTTGCGCCTGACTAAGAGCTACAATGGGCTACAGCGCCCTACGTACACTCATGTGTAACTAAGAGCTACACATGAGTCTACGTAGGGCGCGGTAGCCCATTGGCTAGTGCGCTAGAGTTGCACTCGGTAGTCCCGGGTTCGATTCCAGTCACTGCCAAAACTGCCGCCGTGTTCATGCGGAGTACGATCACGTTAAACATGTGGGTCCGAAAGTCCTTCCGAGAGGTTGGTGGTTGGGGAAGGAGGGTACGGTCCCTGTGGATGCCTCCCCCCCACAGGGTTCCGGTCTAAATTGGGTGGCACTTCCCGACCGTCCAAACAGTTACCTTACACCTTTCTGGTAGGTCGGACGGTCTGGGTTTCAACAACAACAACAACATGAGTGTACGTTCTCCCAACAAGGTACAAAAAGGCATTGGTTCCGTCCTGTATGCATATGGCTGCCGCTAGAGAGTGACAGCAGACAACGTGCCTAAAAATGCATCAAAATGCATATCGAATCGGGCTTCGAAACAAGTGCACACCTACGCTTGGAGACCTTCTCTCACGAGATCAGAATGTAGTCAACTTTTAGATTTTAAAGTCCAGTCCCTTCAGATTTTGAAGGGGGAGGAACAAAATTGAGGTGGAAGTCACCTCGTCCTCTCATTCGTTATTTCACTGATGTGCAAGGAAAGAGCAGTTCTAATTCCAACCAACTTACTGGATTGCGTAAGTTGGTTGGAGTTAGAAGTAACGCTCATTTTCTATGAGTTCCAACAGAAATTTATGACCGGAGAGTTTCCTACAGCCGGGAGGTTACCCTGGTGCGACCTAACTCCTGACAGGGGCTATAAATTTCGAGAGATTTGTAATTTTACAATTTGACATTAGCTACGGCAACTCTTTCGTGAACATTTAACAACTCCTGCAAAGTGCCACTTAAACTATGGTGCCGACTCGTCCCATCTTGTCTGTGCGGAGCATCGTGGTAATAACTTACCATACATAATACATATAGCCTAAATTGAGTAATTGCTACTTCCCCCCTTTATTCCTGTTCTAACCCTGGGCATGAACAGTATTGGCATTACCTGCAAATAATTGTCATGCTTCATAACAGTTACATTGTGTTTTCGTAGATCTACGCAAATTGAACATAAATAAATGCGAATCAACTTTCAATTAAATGACATCTGAGCCCGCCATATACTTGTCTCGGTATACCTCAAATTAATTAAATGACTTCATTTTTTCTCAAATTTAGAATGTTATCCTAAATTTGAGAACAGCCTCATAGGCGAGTTCTATGAGCAGGAACTTGACATTTCAACCTCATGTTATCAGAAAATTTTTTTGAAGTCATTTGAAGCAGCCGACTATACTCGCTCACCATTAGGGTTTCTTAATTGTAGAATGAAGCAAGTTTTCCTGTTGTCATTGAACTTCTACTCTATACCATGCTTCTATGCTGGTAATCACATTATTTAGAGTGGAATTTAACAATTATTTTGATTATTGCAGTTTTAGAACAATATAATAGAATAAAACAGTTATAATGATTAAAATTGTAGAACGAAGCCAGTTTTCTGGCTGTTATTAACACTTTACAACAAAGTTGAAAAGTGTTTATGACTTTGTTCATTCTCTCTGTCCGTTAGCACAATAACTGCCGTAAAAATGACTTAATCAAAATGTAATTTTATTATATTGTTCAGACGGTCTGTAAGACCTATGGGAATATAAATAAATAATATCACCCAATTAGTTTTGGATTGAGCCCGGGTTGAAAAAATGAAATACATTGAGCCCTGTGGGACCTAATTTTTCAAACATTTTATAAGCGGATTTAAAATTCACAAATTGCTTCGAAAATTTTAGGTAATATTCAAATTGTTCCATAAAATATATAAAAAAAATCAGCGAAATATATTCAGTAGTTTTTTTAATTAAAAATAAAAATAATAATTACACTTCTTATATGAAGCGATCACATAACCATGATATGAAAAGATCACATGACCCACTTCAAAATTATATATGGCATCCATCATGTCTCAAAATCGTGATTTTTAAGTTCTTTTTAATTCATATTGAGTGTTGTATCCGTCCTAAAACCACTTTATTTTTGCTTAAATTCTGTGCATCTACATACTGAAACAACGCAATTACAATATATCTGAGTTTAATTGATCATCCAAATTTGATTATATCTACAGCGAAGCCTATTTTTCACTTATATAAAATGTAAACAGCAAAATATGTAGAATGAGTTGTATTAGAATTGCTGTATTTCTTTAACACAAAATTATTTAGCCCATGGAGTCCGCACAGCTGATATGACTGAAATATTCATTGATTTTTCAGAGAGAAGGACGATATTTTTCGATGAAGTTTTAAGCATAGAGTTTAATTACTTGTAGCTGCATGGTCTTAATTTTTAAATAAAATAAATTATTATAGTATTGTGATGAATGAAATGAGTGGGAAAATGTTATGAATGAAATGCTGTTTTTATAGAGTGATCCAGGCGTGTTATTTTTTCTATGACGTGATTTGAATGAATTTCAGTTGTTTTCGATGAAGTTTTCAAATATAATAAATTATAGAAGTATTATGACAGTTTTACAAATATTACCGTGGAATGTATCGCATTTTAGAGATGTTTAAACCCGGCAATTTATATTCCAATGCCGTCATTTTAATGAAGTTCATTTTTTTCGATGAAGGTTTCAGTTTTTAAATATAATAAATTAATGTAGTATTGTGATAAGTTTTATAATATTACCGAGGAATATATTGCATTTTAGACTTGTTTAAATAAAATTGCATTGAAGCTGGAAAGTGTTTCATAATCAATGCTTTAAGCATGATTGATCTTTCTTGTTGAAGATGCACTATCCCATGCTCCTATTCGGTTAAGCACATATTAAAAGTGGAATTTAACAATTATTTGGATTATAACTGATTATAATAGAGTTAAGCATCTACAATGATTTTAAATTGTGATTAGTCTGCCATGTGATTAGTCTGCCATTGGAGTTTCTAAATTGTAGAACAAAGCAAGCCCTTCTGCTGCTATTAAAGGTAGAGACTATCCTGTGCTTCTATGTTGGTAGCCACATATTTGAAGTGAAATGTAACAATTACTTATATTATAGCTGATTTAGAACATTACAATAAAGCAAAACATCCATCATGGTTTTAGAAATGTAATTAGTCTACTAACTCAGTGTATTCTATATAAATATGAATTCTTGTCTAGACTCTCAAAATAAGTACAAGCGCAGTCATAAGTGTCACTGAAGTCAAGAGGCTTTAACTGGAGATGGAGATGCCTCTCATGTAACAACCCTATAATTATAATGCCCAAAAGATTACCTCTCGTATATTGTATGTAGTAAATAATTATATATAGATGGACATAATGTACTGTTATATATAATATATATTTAAAGGTTTTAAAAGCTTTGGGTAAAACATGATATAACACAGGAATATGGATGTCAAACAATATCAGAAGCAAAAAAATCTGATGTGGGCAGCACATGACTTTCCCTGCAGACTTATATTCACCTTCTATTTATTTAAATAAAATTTAATTAATTTTTAATTCAATTTTCGTTCTCATTTGAAAACTGGACTTATTTTCAAAAATGGTGTAGGAAAAATACGAAAAACTAAAATATCTCGAGAACGGCTAGTCCTAGTGTAATGGCGTTGGTCTTATTCTTTTCTTCGCTAAAAATTACGTATTAAACAAGCATTTAATGACTATATTTGAGCATACGTAGTTCTTAAGTTTAGATTTTGATGATTTTTGCGGGCCATTTTGCAAAAAAAGGCAGGTTATTTTTTTTCGAATTATACCAAAATCTTATCAGCACCAGGGTGTCCTACAAGCGACTTATCTACCAAATTTTGGGAAATTCGGTCCATTAGTTTTTCAGTTAGAGTGGATACAAGCTTTTGCGGGCCATTTCGCAAAAAAAGGCGGGTTCTTTTAAACCGAGTCATACCCAAAACTAATCAGAACCAGATTCGTGCACAAATGACTTACCTACCAAATTTTATGAAATTCGGTCAAATAGTTTTTTAGTTAGAGTGGATACAAAATCTGCACAGACAGACAGACACACAGACAGACACACAGATAGACAGACACACAGACACACAAACACACACACAAACGTCACGCTAAAAATAGTTTTTTCATATTCTAGAGGTCTCGAAACGTGTAGATCCGTCGAAAACTCGAGTTGCGATTTTCGACATGATTCCAATACTTTCCCTATACATTACCATGTATTGCAGGGAATGTAAAAGTGTCCCTCTTTATTAGGAGAATAATATAGCTCTACTAACATATACCAGAACAACCTCGCTTTCTGACCAGATTTGTATTCCATCAGCACAAAATCAGTTGAAAAATTCTAAAGTTACTAAGGATTAAGGTACTAAAATTCTACTAAGGATTAAGGTTACAAACACAAAACATGCGATATATCTTAAAACAATTGGTTCATTGCAATGAAATTACGTACCCAGATGCCCCATACTATGAGTCAGCCAATAGTAACATAACAATATGAGCAGAAGATTTATTTTTGCGATATGCAAAGGAGATCAAAACCGAGCATACCTTAATACATCATATCTCCAGAATGGTCCTGCTAATAAGGAGTGTGACCACCTAGCACAGCTTTACAAGCCCCACAACGGACCATCATACTGTAAATGTGCTTGTTAAACATAGCTTCTTTCAACAAATCCCATTCTACTGAAAGTGAGGATTTTGGCGTCTGGAGGATCCTGAGAGGGTGTTGACGTTGGCAATGGCTCTTCCTACAGTATCCCAAACATTTTCTATAGGATTCAGATCTGGCGACTTCGTTGGCCACACCATACAGAAAGTACAATTTTCCTCCAGCAAATCGTCGACAAGTTGCGCTCTCTGTCCCTTCGAGTTATCGTTCATAAAAAAAATCCTCTCCGTCAGCTCCCAGTAATAGCTTCATAAGATTCAAAGACTTCATCTCTGTAGCTCTGTGTGGTCACAGTGCCCGCATCAAAGATGCGCAGTGGTGTACAGCCGTCCAACATGATGTCTCCCTACACAAGTATTTTATTTTCAACAAAGTTGTCAAGTTCCCTTGCGTTGGGGGGCGATAGTCGACCCCAGGCTCTTTCCAGATGAAGACTAGTCGGGAATAATTTTCGTTACTGAATCTCGATTCATCGCTGAGGAGGACACGGCCCAAAACTGTATCTAAGAATGACAAGACTGGTTTCACGACAGCCACGTTCTCTTCTGCGATCTGTTGAGTGGGACACTCACCACCGGTCGTCGGGCGTAAAGGACCTTTTCTTCTAGGCGTCTGCAAGCATTTTTTCTAGAAATTGTTTTTTCAGACGCAGCAGCAAGGTTTTGAGAGAGCTCGCTAGACGTCATGTCTCGATGGCGTCGTACAATTAATGCTACGTATCGATCCTCCGCAGGTTTCGTCGCTCTTGGGCTGCTTTGACCGGGACTCTTGGTGATGGTACCCGTTGTTTGGGATTGGTGACTTAACCTGGATACCACCATTCGAGGAACTCGTAACCATCGAGCGACCTCCGCTTGAGATTGGCAGCTTCCAGCCTGCCGATGGCTCTCCATACCAGACCATCGTCTAAACGATTACAAGAACTCATTTCAACTGAAATCAGTCAGCATCCTGATTTTTCTGCAAGAAACACACTTCCATAGAGGAAATTTTCAGATTCGGGATACGGTTACTTTCATACAGACGTACTCTTTTAACTTTTTAACAAACACTGGATGCTTATATTACATTTACAGTTCCGCACATTATACACTATGTGGCAGTGAAAGTGAGACTCTAAGGAGTGGGCAGAAATATATACAAATTGCAGGGTTGGCGCAGCTGACCGAGTTATGTAAATGATGCGAAATGTGCAGCTGTCCCGCGCACGTTGAGTGAGATATAAGAAAAGAAACCTGCAGAATCGGAAATATCGCTATGTCTGCCAAGGAAATCATTTTGCAATTTCTTTGCCTCAGAGGAAACGTGTAGTAGCACAGAACGCCAGGTCGCCGCCAAGTCCCGGCAGACAGACGATTTCAGGAGGGTTATGGTGATACGACTGCGAAGGGCAGGTTGATCTATGCGTCAAATCTCAGCTGACAACCACCTACATGCGTCCACGGTGCACCAGTTGTGGCGATGATAGTTGGAATAATGGAATGTGGAACGTTTGAGAGGTGCCGGTACGGTCAGAGCGACATCAGCACGCGTCGACCGACGCAACCGCCGGCAAGCGTTGGATGCCCGGCAGGGCACTTCCGTCCCCTTTTGCAGCATGTGCAAGGCACCCTTGATGCTCTCATATCTACCAGGACCAATATCCGCCAATTGGTCGCCGGGGCACTCATGGCGTCCGTTAAGAAGACTGCCATTGATTCATCGGCACAGATGTCTCCGTTTGCAATGGCGTCGAGATAGAGCTACTAGAACGTCGGAATGACAGATAGTTGTGTTGTCAGACGAGTCACGCTTCTGTTTTAGCAATGATAGTCGCCGTGTACGTTTTGCCGAGGGGTTACAAGTCCAATCCGGCAGCATCTGTGGAACGCCTTACAGTGCGACATCATGACTTGGGGCGCCATCGCCTACTATAGCAGGTTACCTCTGGTATGTATTCAGGGCACTATTACCGTCCAAAGATACGTGGATGACGTGCTGCGGGCGGTGAAACTACTCTTCTTTCAGGGGTGCCCCTGATCAGTCTTCCCTGATTTCTCAACAATCGAACACGTCTGGGACGTGATTGGACGTCCTTTGCGTGCTCTGCCACCGCCGTGTTAAGAATACGAACTCTGGCAAATGGTTTAAAGAGGATGGGCAGCCATCTCCTAGGACACCATCCGCATGCTCAATGATTCTCTACCTAGACGTGTCTGTGCCTGTATCGCCACCCGCTGTGGTCCTACAACTTACTGATCAGATGGTTATCGCTCAGTGTATAGGTGTATCAGGTTGCAATAAACATCACTTGTTGTTCGTTGTTGTCTCTCTCTGTTTGCTGATTTTCACCACTTTCTGCCCACTCTATCTTGGTGTCTCGTATTCCCTGTCACATAGTGTATATATATATATATATATATATATATATATATCTTCTCCTCTAGAATTTTATCATATGATGAACACGCGCCAAAATGAAGCACCGCTGAATACGCCACTAACCAACTTCTAGATCTGCCTGTGGAGATTATTTTGTGAAACAAGTGCATAATTCCTATGAATCGTTAAATAAAATATTTCATTAAATTTTTTAGAGCGCTATATTATAATTTGTGCAAAATTTTAATTACGAACAATGTTGGGTATATATACAAATGTTCTGAGTACATAATAAATACTAGAGCACTTGTGCAGTTTATTACTAATGAGTTTATTGAGTGGATTTTATGAGTAATTTATTTTAAAAAAAAATAAAACATTTTTTTTTCTGGTACGTATTTCTGAAATAATTGAATACGTCTCTTAAAACAGTGTTTGTTCAACAAATCTGGTCTTCAGAAATAACACAAAGGTGCATTCTGTTTGCGTAAGAAATGGTGGAAAATTGATTTACGTTTATTAAAAAGCAGCGCAAATGGTAACGCCGTGCGATTATTTCATTTGGTTATTGCAGCGCAAAATTAGATACATTTCACATTCAATAAATTCGGTAATCGAATTTGTACAATGAAGGCAAAAAGGGAGATTCAATCACATATTAATATTTTTTGCATATTTCGAACTCAACTTCGATTTTCACCTGGAACGAAAAGTTTGGATAAACCAAATTAAATGAAATGAGCAAATTAGCAGTTAAATGGGTTATAAATCATTAATTGTGAAAACATATTTTCTCTAAAACGAGGAGGAACATCTCATTAAACAAAGGAGAACGATTTAAAAAATACCTAAGATTTCTGTACCATGAAACTAGGTTATAACAATAATTTTCGTTTATAGTCACAAACACAGATATTCTGCGACATGTATAATAGGGTGAAATGTTAATATATTAATGTGAAGCATCTTAAAGCGTAGGGTAGGGAGTAAATTCATAAATGAATGTAACATGCATGAAACGGAAGTATGTAACAGAAGTGACATCAGCATATTTTTTGAAATACACTAACTGTTATAATTTGAATGTCCGAACCACTAGATTATGTCTACAATTGTGATAACCTCTTGGACATTTTCCAAGTTCTGTACTATTCTCGAAATTTACAGAATGGCTAAGATCTTCATGAGCTACATGGTTTTTGAAGAACTTTCCATAGAGCGTATATAAGCCCGCCATCGTTCTGTTGGGTTGTTGACATGATATGAAAAAATGTATTTGCCGAACTCCATAGAGATACTTATAGATAATCCTTCTTTTGATTGCATATAGATTTTAATCTGTATTATAAAAAAATTCTGGTAGACAATAGTAAAATAATTTAATTTTAGATCTGTAGATGCTGTGTATGCTGTACTCATATGCACTTATCGTGTGCGCACACTAGCTGTCTTGTGTGATTGCAAACATGCCTGACTGCAATTCACCGTCAATAACTAAGTTATTTTGGGTCAAATTCGTACAAACGACTCTATTCTATTAATCTATCTATTGTATTCTATTGTATCATGAAATATAAACATTAAAAAAAATAAAAATGAAAAAAATATTAAAAAATTTTCCCCTAAGTATTTTTTACCATCGTCATACGGAGCACCAGTCTTCTCCCATTCGTACTATGCAAAAAGAGTCATTTTTTTACACCAATCTTTACATCAAGTAATAACAGAAATACTCATTATTTTTTTCTTTTTGAAAACTTTTCGTTATAGAAATTAAAGTTGTCTCCATCTATGATATGTCGTCTATGGTATTTCGTAAATCCTGAGTGATTTTGATTAATATCATTAGATGTCAAAAGAACATTAGACATTAAGGGGACCGGGACACAAAAATCTAAAAAAAACATTTTTTTTGACTTAAAATAATACTAGACGGGACATAGAATTCAATAACGCAAGCCTCATGATTCTATGATAATTATATCAGCTCCTGAAACGATTTTTATGTTGTAATGTCTGGCTGCGCTACGCTCTCTACATGATTTAGGTGTCCCTTTCAGGCTTTTAGAACTTAAACAATCCTCTTTGCTGCTCTAGTTTTATCATATTTTTTTTTTCTAGTGGCTTGTTTGAAGTGCAGTGATTGGATATTTGTTTATGTTTTGGTTGTGAACTGCATGTATACGCAATTTACAAAAAAATGCTGGGAAGGTTTGATGTGCCATGGAAGGGAATCGAATGAGTGCCATGGAAGGGAATCGAAAAGTTGCAAGATGATGCAGGAGAAATCAATTTTAAAAACATCTGTTACCTTTAAATTATACCAGAAAAAGTGCATTTAGCAAAGTTAAATCTGTGTGAAGAACAAACATTAACAGAATTGGTGTCTCATCAGTGTGGGAATTTTTAAGACAAATTGTTATTGCTCGATGTACATTTTTCTTTATTATTATTTATTATTATTTATTATTATTTGTGTCAAAATGTATTAGAACTATATATATAAGTGAAAAAATATAAGGAATAATATGAATTTGTTGAAGAGTGCATACCTAAAAAATCAATTTATCTCAAAATGGATTTTTTCATAATTTATCATATTTAGAAGGATATATCTAAAAATTTTTGCGAAGTATACACATGAATTTTTGTACAGATTTTATCTGTTTCATTTTCAACAAATTGGCTTCAGAATTTTTAATGTCGAGTAAAATTTTTCAAAATATTTACTAAGCAAATATTACTTCAAAAAATATATATTTTTCGTTTTTCATACTTTTAATAATATTAAAAATTTTATAAATAATATTTTTATAAATTAGGAAGACAAATTAACAAAACAGCTTCTCCGTTCACAAAAATGAAAACATTATGCAAATTAATCAATCAGTTTAGCAGCAATAAAAAAAATTAAACGTGTTTAAAATTTAAAATTTTAAATTAAAAAAAAAAATTCAAATTGTTCAAAAATGTTTTATTGTATAAGGTGATCTTTATATAAGCAAGTTTTTTAGGAAAAAAATGCATTAAAAGAATACTCAATAAAAAAATAAATTATCCGTACCGGACCCAATAAAAAATGTAAAATAAATCCCCGTCACTTTTCAGATTTATTTTTACGATTACTTATTTTTAGTTAGCATAACGCGATAGAGCTTAAAAATTGGTTGTTGATACAAGATGTCATCTTTCAAAATTTAAATAATTCAAATAACATTTTCCACTATCAGAAAAAATAATTGAAAAGTGCTAGAAATGCAGAAGATAAACGACATTGCATTTACATTTTATTAGGAGTTACACTTACACACACACACACACACACATATATATATATATATATATATATATATATATATATATATATATATATATATATATATATATATATATATATATATATATATATATATATATATATATATATATATATATATATATATATATATATATATTATAATAAAATTTAGAATAATAACTTAATAAATGTAATTTCATGCACCAAAATATAAATTTTTATGTATCAGGTGCGCTGAAATTACTTTTATTCGCTCGTATATGGTCACTTTATTTTTTATATGTATCCTTATGGATTTTTCCATACTAAGTTATTTGAATACTAATGACGGCCCTAGAAACCGTACACATAATTTACCAATAGCGTACTGAAATGTAAATGTTCAAAAGCAATGAATAATAAAAGTATACAAAACAGAATATATGTAAATGAACACAAAATTTTAAACTTTCCTAAAATAAGTGAAACAGTAAGTAATATGTTCAAATGATTTAAAATAACAGCATGCTTTGTAATTCACGGACTCAAAAAACTGAAAACTTCAAAATTTCTGATAAAATCAACGCTGAACAAAAACAAAAACTTCTATTTCACGAGCTATTTCAGCTTTTTTAATATATTTACTCTCTAGGTAAAAAACAAACAGCATATATACAAAATAAACACGTTCTATTTCGTTCAAGGTACTCAAACGAAATTCTAAGAAAAAGACCCCCGTAAAACTTTCTTTTTTCTATACTGTCTGGTTCCCTTTTTGTTCTTTTTTATAGAAAAAGAGGAAGAAAATATTCATGTTATTTTATGTAATGAAATAATAGTTTTAAAAATACGTGACTAGAGAAGTACATTTAAGAATATTAATTATTTTAATATCTGATTTTTAAACAAAAGTATATTAAACGGTTTCACTATAGATGTTAAAAATATGTTATTACTATTTCATTATTGGGATCAAGTTAACTGTTTGATTGAAGCATGGTATATTTTCATATTTTAATTGTTTTAAAAAACACTCATATGTTCTCAATATAATTTTTTAATGCATGTGCTGCCGTATGTACATAAATACATTAAGCAATTCGCAAAATCTGAGAGAGCAAGAATGCATTAAACTTTAATAAGAAATAAAAGACGCACTCCTATTGCAGCAATCAGCATCCATTGAATGGTTTCGTGGTTTAAAACACTGATTAGCACAGACTATGCAATTGCCACAGCAAGAATACTTGATAAAGGCCGCAATTTTCCATTCTGTATAAGCATGTTGTAAAAGTATGGATCATGAACGCGTGAGACCAGGTTTTACGTAGACAGTTTTATATGTAAATTTATGATATCTAGCAGGCCGGACAACATCATCAGACTTCAAATCGCCAATGTATTACCTCCCTGACCCGAGAGGTTAGCAAATGCCATAAATAAGGGGGCTTTAAATAAAGGTTGGGTCGAGCCAGAGCAGTTACTGGAGGCTAAAGGAAAAACCATGGGATTGGGTAAAAGGTTAACCAATACGGAAGTGTCATCGCGTCGCCATGAGGCCAACCAATGGTAGCCGAAGAGGCGTATCAGACCTCAGGCAAAGAGATGTGGCAACCGAGACAAAGTTCTAAACATTCAGATGTGTAAAAATTACGGTAACAGTTCAAAACAGAATTAGAAGAGATTAGTAGTAGATCATTCAGAGTAATGCAGTGAGAGATGTAAGTTAGAATAAGATAGAGATGAGTAACAGTAACATGCTACCGCAATAAGAAGGATGACGCTCTTTGAAATATTCATGAAGTTACGCGTACGCACTGATGATGTGTCAGCGTTCAGACGAGAGTCATTAGTGTGCCGTCATAAAATGAAGACAAAGGTTGCTGAAGAGGCAATGTGTAATAACAAGTTTTGCGAGTGCCTATATGAAAGGCAGTAGGCTGTGTGTCAATGTCCAAGGACAAAATTGGAGGTGTGTACCTATCAAATATTGTAAAAGGTCATAACAATTTTTATAATAATATGTTACCTGGTCTCACATACCCAATCTCATCCTTAATAATATGTGGTAATAGTTGTAATTAATGAATAGAATGTTCTTAATGAAGCATGTTATTTCAAAGTTAAAATGGGTGCAGTTCATTGTGAGTAGTATTATGTTCATACATTTTATTCCAGGATCTCGCACAAAAGGTTTTATGGTGGTTTATTGCGGCATTTCATAGTATCAACGTAATGTACTTTACTTACTTTAACCAAATATTGTAGTATGGTTAATTAACTTCAATAACATGTTTATTTTCCAGTGCTACAGAAAAAGTTAACCAATATCTCTATGACAGTAGCTTCCTTCTGCGTTCAAATCGCAAAATGTTAAAACAGATTTTATGGTAGACGCAATGTCTACAGAATAAACGCTTAAATATTGTCAGCAGCGGTATTTTATATGCATCAACAGAAGTTAGGAATCGAAATATGTGTAATTATTTTTTTACATGATGGCAATTCAAACGTCGCAGATCGAATAGAACCACAGTGGCAACTGGCTATGCCAATTGTTGGTTACAGAGAGAAGTTTATAACATCTTTAATGGCTTGTCTCGACGTAATTCCCATACACTGTCTACTCTAAAACTGTATGAATTTTCTTCCATACGGCACATTTACAAAAACATCAACAACTAAATCTAACTAACTACCATATAAAACTACCACACAAATGGATAATTGCTGATGTCCTTCAGACAGTCGTCCACAATTGAAATTTCTTGAAAATTCAACCACTCTTTCTATCATGTAGATTTAAAAACCAAACTCTGATAAAATTTACACCGGAACATATAGGGTCGTGAATCTTATTGTTTTTTCACTGTGAAAGAAGTAAATTCATTGCCTTATGTAAGAAAAAAAATGGATCTGATTGGCCACTTTTTGGCCAATCAGATCCATTGGATCATACATAATTGTCTTCTTTATATATATATATATATATATATATATAGAGAGAGAGAGATAGATATATATTTTTTATTCATTTATTTATTTATCAAATTAATAAAATTTTTTGAATTAGCCTGGGAAAAATAAATCATGGTGATAGAGTTTCCATTTAAATTCATATTTTAAACCCGCAATTTTCAAAAGTGACTAATACGTTCAATAAACTCCCACAAAAAAGATTTCATTGATTCTGATGTCTGAAATATTCCGATTATTATGTATTCTACAACTGTCATGAAACATTCTGATGTTTGAAGTATTTATTCTTCGACTGTCATGAGGCATTCTCTAACTATCTTCGTTGACCCTCCTTCCTCCACAACATCTATTTCGCCTCTTATGAGGATACGCCTTTTGAGTTCATTGACTGTGTTTGCAACATCAAACTCTGCATATGGTACCTGCTGGTTTTCACACAATTAATATTTTCTTGGCTAATGGCAGTTACCAAGCTACTCCGTCCCGTACAAGTCTCAACGTATTATTTGATATTATTAATACTTTTTTTTTCTCTGGGTGACTTATTAATTAAGTGGCTTGTCATACGTCAAGTGTTTTTAAGTTGCATAACTTTGTGGTACCGACAGCCGGACATCCCATTCATAACCTCTTCTTGCACATTTTGGTTTCTGAAAATTTGGTTCTTTATTAGTGTGTTTCATCTTTTATGACCTAGATTTGATCTCGTCACTTTAAAGTGTCATAAAATTATTCAACACATTCATACCATTTGCAGACCAAACTTACAGAATATTATACTAATTTGTATTTTCAAATTTGTTGAGCATTTAACGGTCTTGTCAAGATATATTATTCGTCCTGTAAAGTTTTTTTTTTTAATTTCCCAGACTACCCAACCCAACAAAAGGACATAAAGCAGTTACAAGGGATGGTCAGGAAAAACATAGAAAAACAATACACAATTTCATACAAAGCAGATATACATATACATACAAGTAGGCACTGTAACTCAGTGGTTAGCTAGCGGGAATTCCACTCAGTATGCCTAGGTTCAATTCCCTCCGCTGCCAAAATTGCCTCCATGTTTACGCGGAGTACGATCAGGTTAAACATGTGGATCCGTAAGTCCTTCCGAGAGGTTTGTGGTAGGAGAAGGAGGGTACGGTCCCTGTGGATGCCTCCCCCATTGGGTTCTGGTCTAAATTGGGTGGTTCTTCCCGGCCGTCCAAACAGTTACCTTACACATTTCTGGTAGGTCGGACGGTCTGGGTCTCAACAACATATACATACACGGTCAATGTACATATACATGCATAGACAATATACAAAAATGATTTTAATTATTGATAAGATTTTCAATAATGAGGGTAAGATAACAAATTATTAAGCAAATATATTGAAAATTCCAAAAAGGTACATCCAACTATGGTTGAGTAATAGAAATTATATATAGTATCTTGTGTAAAAATCAGTATACAATAATGGCAACAGTGTTAAAAATAAACAGGGATACAACTATATAGTTTAGATAAAAATGAAAATAGTTTAGTAGAACAGATACATATATAGGTATTAGGCAAAATTTACGTAATTTTTTCAGAGATTTCAATCGCTTTAATTATACAAATTTGGATAAAATTGATACAATTTTTATTATTCATAACATTTTTGAATCAAACTATTTTATTGCCATTAGTGGGTTTCACTATGCGATAATTTTAGAATGGATACATTGAAAAACGTAACGTTATGCATCTCCTACATTATTACACAAGAAATATAGGGCGTTCTTGATTTTAAATCTATGTAAATAGGCAATAAATGAGTCAAGTCCAGTAAGAAAGTATATAAAAAATTTATTAGTGATTAGGAAAGAAGAATTGACCTCAGTTAGATAAGATAGGTCCTGTAAAGGTTGTACTTGGACGAATTATAAGGTCTAGTTCAACTGTAAAAAATAAAATTTCAGTTCTATAGCTTAATAAATGATGCATCGACTGGTCAGTTCAAAGTTCCGTAGTTCCAATCCCCGTTAGGTCTTCCGTGCTTTTACAGAATATTTGTTAAACTAAAAACGCATATTTCCAATGTCACAGTTATAAGAGTTAAATGAACATTTTTCATTCATGGGGTAATTGAGACCATATATACATCCACTTATTAAATACAATCCTGATTTCTACGCTTCTATAGGTTAAACCTGAGTTTTAAACTGTACGATTAATTGCTATTATTTGTAATAGAAATAAATTTATTTTATATGATAAATACCTCTGAAATATATAACATTTAATATATTTCTTGCATTAATTTGTGCACACCATTATATAAATAAATTCATTTTGATAAAATAATTCAATAAGAATATAAGGTTTTGTTTCCAGTTAAATATAGTCATCTCCTTGAGTTAATATTTTGGCTCTAGATGATTACAATGCTTGCAACATATGAAATAAAACCGAAAACCTCATAAAAACATGTCGCCAATCTAGGTACTAAAATGTTCTTCACGCAATAAAATATGTGACAATACATAAATGGGTAAAAAAAAGACATGCTACAATTCATCAGAGAGTAAGAAATAATAATTTTAACACCCCTGTTATTAAAAATATTCTTGAAAATAGAAGCATTAAAATGCATGATAATATTTTCGATTTATGATGATTTGAAAATTCTTATATGAGCAGCTTAGAAAAGTGATGTTTATCTGGTTTCGAACGCAGATACGGAGATTTAGAAATTAAAAGAAAAAAAAATCCATAAGAGAATGCTAAGCATTTTAAGTTGATATTGAAAGTATAAATAAATATTTTAAGTCATACATGAGGTGAGGCTTTACTGAATCTCCTTACAAATTGTAAAATATCAAGGAACTGTTTTAACAATTATGTTTTGCGACTGTTATGGGTTGATTGATTTATTGACAATTTAATCTTACTGCTACTAAATGGTATCTCTTTTTACATAATATATTTTAGTGACATTACATGCACAGTGCACTACCATCACGATACAATATCCTTATAGTAATAATACCATTTTATTTGCAGAAAATAAATTAATCATCATTGTTCAAATCATCAATTCTTAGTTGTTAAAATTAATAGTTTACCATAAACTATACATTGTTACCATTATTCTGAGAATTACCATTACTTTCCACAGGGAATAACGTTATAAAATGTAGGAGCATTTATATGTGAATTATCGTATCCACATTTCGCACACACATACATACACAAACACACACACACACACATACGCACACACATACTAACCGTTACCTTTCTAATTGATTCGTAATATGTTCAGGTGACATTGAGTTTATCCATCAGATTCTCGAATGTGAATTTGTATAAAAAATAGTACTTTCATGTACAGCAGTATCAGAACATAAAAATGTTTTGAATCATTGGTCTAAAATATGTATACACAATGTGAAATTTTATGTTATCTATTATCTAGCAGTGTTCATTATTGACATATATGTAACTATGATAATGCAACTTTTATTGTACTCCACTCTATTACTTATATGATTTGCGGAAATCTCACAATTAACATTTCACATATTATTTTCTACTAACCGCCTTCGGCGACCAGCCTGTTCGCTACCCTAGAAAATTCTGACCGTGGCAAAATCGCTGGTGCGGCCTACCAGAAAGGTGTAAGGTAACTATTTGGACGGTCAGGAAGTGTCACCCAATTTATACCGGAACCCAGTGGGGGAGGCATCCACAGGGACCGTACCCTCCTTCCCCTACAACCAACCTCTCGGAAGTACTTACGGACCCACATGTTTAACGTGATCGTACTCCGGGTGAACACGGCGGCAGTTTGCGCAGTGGCTGGAATCGAACCCGGGCCTACCGAGTGCAATCCCCGCAAGCTAACTTCCCGAGTGCTAATTTATAATTTATAATGACCATATGCTGAGCTCTTAATTCCATCAGCCTCATTCCATCGTTCCATCATTTAAATATCCATAAATAAAAATATCCATCAATCCACCATAATTTAATCATGTAAATTTTATAATGACCATATGCAAAGCTTTTAATTCCATCATTTAAAATATCACTTAATTTTCTAACCCGATGCATGATCGTTAGCAAAAATTTTCAAACAAAAAAATAAACGCCTTTTCTCGACCAATTTACCGTCTCCCGAAATTTCCATGGAATAAGTTCCATTCTATACCTCAAACATCCAAAATAGCGACGCGCTTCACAAAAGCATTCACACAAAAATAAATCTCAAAAATATTATTTTTCTGGTAACCCAATGCATGATCTCCATGGAAACGGAGTGACGTCACTGGCTGCGCGGGCAAGGTAAGTGGGAAATGGGAGCTCTTCGACGGGAAGTCGTCGAGAACATTAGTTTATTAAAATCGGGATTGTGCGGCTATTTATAATTATTTCTTGACCAGATTGGAACTTTTCGGAAGCGAGGATTTAAAAACCAGAGTTTGTTGTCTTGAGCCGAAAGTGATTTTTGTTTTAAAATCTTTAAAAAATATTAAACATTGAAAGTGAGATTCGAAATTGATATATTTTTACTCACCATTGTCTGCTGTTCCCGGTGGTGTGATTTGTTGTTTCCTTCGACGTCTGGATCGCGGAGAAAAAAAGGCAAACAGGGCATAAAACGGTTGAAATCGCATAAAACATAAAATAACTAAAATATAATTCTCCTCCCCCCACAGGTCTCCGATTGCCAAATTTCGTTGCACTCCGACGCGTGGTCGCTGAATCTATAGTGTATAAGACACACACAGACACACATACATTGCCTTTTATTATTTAAGATATTGCATTATCGAAATGCATATTAAAAAAATCTGATGTGGACTATACATGACTTTCCTTATATATTGCAATGAATTTACTTCTTTCAACAGTGAAAAAATTATGTAAAAGAACCATGCCACAGTGTTCTTAATGTTGAATTGTACATTTAGATTTTTTCTGGATGACAACATGTAAAACTATTTCATACCCAAAGAACTTATATTTCACGCAGCTCTAAAATTACAATTATCAATATTGATAGCACCCTCACTAAACAATATAGTCCATATATCAAAATATTTTAATAATAAATTCATCAATTAGGCATCAGTTTCATTAACTTGGATAAGCTTTTGCAATTTGATGATATTTTTTCAATCTCTGGTGAAAAATCTGCAAGCTGGCGATATTTAGCTAGATTGTTCACCAAGTCCGATAAATGTATTGCTATGTGCTACAAACAAATGGAGAGAAGAACATTTCTTTTATACTAGTAGGTATACACTTCATATGACAGAATTAAAATTTTGAAATACATTATCTCGCATTTGGCGTCATTTTTATCAGTTTGTCAACATTTTTATCAGTTTGACTATATTTTCATCAATTTGGCAACATTTAAAAAGTTGCCAAGATAGTTATATCCCAAAAAATTTGTCGCCAAGCATTACGGAAGGAAAAACGAGTTATTCTCATAAATAAATCTTATGTTCTTTGAGATATATTTAATTCTCATCAATTAGTCGTCATTTCCATTAATTTTGCATTATTTTTTTTATCAATTTAGCAATATTTCTATCAGTTTGGTGATATTTTTGTCAATTTTGCGACAATTTTATCAATTTGGCGAAATCTTCTCAATCTGGGGGCATTTTCATCAATTTGGCAACATTTAAAAACTCGCCATATTGGCGATATTTTTCAAAATCAGTCGCCAAAATTTCGCTAAGTGTTACAGACGGAAGAATTGGTTATTCCTATAGGAGATTTTCCATGATATCGAATTTTCATCAATTAGTTATCATCTACATTGATTTGACATCATTTCATTCAATTTGGCGACAATTAAAAACTCGCCGAATTGGCGACATTCTGTGAAATATATCGCCAAAATCTCGTCAAGCGTTATGGATGGAAAAATAGATCATTCATATAGTGGACAAATGACTATTGGCGTCCAAATACAAAACTATTGTCCAAAATATATATTCTCAGGAATAGAACGAGCTAGACCCACGCGAATGATGTCAACAAATTTATCGCATAATATTACGTATGAAAAAGGAACATATTTCACAAAATTTAGTATTTTTTATTTTATGTGCTTTTTTGATAAAATTATTCAAAATATGTACAATATCTCAAGAACGGTTCATGCGAACTTTATAAAATTTATGTCAATCGTGTTTTAATGAAAAATAACATAAGAAACGATTATTTTCGTAACTCTATTGAAAGTTTAGATTTTTTGATTATTTTTTCAAAATTACACTCGGAAATTTGGGAGGGTTCTGAACCTTCGATTGCTTTTAAAACCAATAAGCTTCCTGGATTAACAGATTGTAATTTTCGTATCAAATTTCGTTCCAATCGCTCCATTCGTTCGTGAGATATTATCTCTAAAGTCTCGCAGACGTACACACACACACGCGCACACACACGCACATCATACCTAAAATTTTTGATTTGTGTCCAGGGATGCTTGAAACGTGCTCTCGTATTCAAATTTTCGACCCCGCCACAATACTTTTCTTATATATTATACTATGTATATAAGGAAAATAATATATGACAATAACTGTTGAATTATATATTTTGTTACGACTGCATTAAATACTTCTTGGAATACAGTCATTCTAAAAGGAGAAAATATATTTACAAGCAACCATTGCTATTATGTGAAAGTAGGATTGATTGAACTTGGTGATATTTTTAGCAGCTTGGCGCCAGATTTGGCAAGATATAGTAAATTTGGCAACTTTTGACAAGCTTTAAAAGACACTGGAACTTTCGTGACTTCTCCATTAGTTTAGAAGACAGGACATCTTTTTAGATATTGCTGAGGAGAGTATATAAGGGTGTCATCGTTTTATTGAACAGAATTGACGTAATTCTGATCGAAGTGACTTGTGAAATAAGTCAGTGTTTTGAGAACAGAATGGACTGTTTTGCTAATTAGTAGAGTACTTAAAGGTTGTTTTATTGTACCTAACAACTCTTAAGTGATCTTGCAAAGTAGATATATTGTTAAGCTGTGTATTGTTCCTGAATAAGCTTATTGTTGCTTTTAAATAAATACGTTAGTTATCCAGAAAGGCGGACTGATTTTTGTATCTTAGAGTACACCCATGATATCAAAACTTACTTCTAAACAATATTATTTTAGTTATAAACAATAAAATATATTCTAATAGTTGTAATCTAAGAAGTAAATATATTGTTTTAATGTTTTTCAGTTTAATTGCACTATATGTAATACACACCTGCTTGTTGTCTAGATATATACTTCAAAATTTAAGTTATAAATTAATTTAGTTAAATATAAGTTCAAAATCTTTAAACGTCAACTAGTTTTTAGAGAAATATATCATGTTTTGTATGCTACATAATTTTATAGATCTATTAAAATATTAATTTATTCATCTTATTTTAGTGATAGGTCGATACATATAATGCGTTGCACTTGTACATAATTATTTACACATTCCATAGTATTGGAAGAACTATAATGGTATTGGAAAATCAGGATATTTATCATTAAATTTCGTTTTTGCACTATTTTGAAATTATTTGAATATCAAGTTCAGGGAAATTCAAGCTAGTGAGGATTCAATTTTTCAGGAAAATGTCAATTTTTTCCATGTTGTGCAGTATATTACAGTATTTCTCATACATTCATGAGATAAGATAAAGTGAAATGCTCGTCTACTGAGTATAGTTTGGCAAACTTTTGACTTAGTTTAGAAGCTTTTATATTTCATAGTATCGCAAAAGATACTTTGATAGTTTTCTGATTTGAATGTTATTTATATCTAAAACACTTCAAAATAAGATATTTTTACAAAAAGTTTTACAGCAATATATTATTTAAGAAAGTAATAACTATCAATCAAGTATAGAACTCTATGACATATCATTATGATCAGTATGCTTTACATGTACAGCCGCGGGAAAAAAAAATCCCCACCTTCTGTTAATCGAGCATCGTTCATCGTAGAGAAAATTAAATGATACCATTCGATTAGGAATAACATCCTCTACAAATTAATGTGCGTAAAATTTGCATAAGGGGCCGTCTTCATATCTAAACGCGCACAAACTTTGAAATTTTAAATGATAACACCCAAAATTGACAACATAGTTCGAAACTAGAGCAAAATTCAACCTGTGATACCAAATTTCAAGTCATTTGGGTGAAGCGTTTCTGAGCTGTGAGTATGTAAAATTTTGAGCTCCTAATGTTAAATTATTTTCCAAGAATTCCATTCATATCTTCAGTAATAATTTTCTGCTCACGCTGATTATTTGTATGACGTTACTACTAAACAACTCAAACACATTTACGTGACTTTCATTTTTGTAGAATAAATTGTTTGTATGAAATATTAATTATGAAATCAATAATCGAAAAAATATGAATACAAACCTGGACACGTTTTGATAAAAATAGATTCATAAAGAGTGTTTATATGTTTATATAAAATTCCAGGTGTTTCCTCTCACTAGTTCTTTCGAAATGTTTAAATATTCAACATCACGATGATTTTAGGGGTCGTATATTAATTTTAAAAAATGACTAATTTGAAAAAGTTATATTAATTGTAAGTTAATCTTCATTTAAGAAAACGGGAATTTATGTTTACCCAATTTTAATAAAAACTTCGTATAAACAGTGCTGTATAGATGCCAACTAATCAACGTAATTCTGCTACTGTATTGAAGGGTGAACACTTGTATTGTTATAAATAGGATCTACGTATGTTACTGTCGAGGAGTTACTGTTCCGGAGCTACTGCGAGTTGAAATCGCCCACAAAATGTCATACTTTAAAATAAAAACTATTTATATAAAACAATAACAAATTATAAAACTATGTGACACTAAACATCATAACACGTAGCTTTATATCAAAAGACGAATTTGCATAATTGCGGTTTAGTATCATAGTTATTACAACACACTAAAAACATCCTATTCAAAGGTAAAATGATTCTATTATTTTATTCTCAATTTATATTTGCTTATTTAGCTGTATTACAAAGCAGAGTTATCGCACCTAATAATATTCTTATTTAAAGTTTCACTGCGGTATATATGTTTGAAAGTCAGGTTAGTTATAAATGCGTATGCTTCGACTATATATTGTACGTATGCTTCGGTACTTAACGCGAGGATGCCTCGGCAACTTGACGAGACAACCAAGGGCACAATTATTGCAGCAGTGCTGTGGTCAATCAACGAAACATCGTCCTTCAAATTGCGGTTTTCAATAAGGAGCTGATCCCGTGAAACGTCGTGAAAATTTGAATTTGGACTAATTTGGGGGTCTAGAACTTGTGGGTGACGTCAAAATTGGGTGTTGCCATAGGAAATTTCAAAGTTTGTGAGCGTATAGATAAGATGACGACGCCTTATGCAAATTTGACGCACATTAATTCGTAGAGGATGTTATTCCTTATCGAATGGTATCATTCAATTTTCTCTACGATGAAAGATACTCGATTAACGGACGGTGGGGCGTTTTTTTTTCCTCCGTGGCTGTACATTGCGCATATGGGTATCATTATTGTTCAGTTATACATAACTATTCAATAGGTTACATAAAGTTAATTATCTTAATTGAATACTGTTCTGTGCACATGATGTACACATTTATAAATAATTATTTACTTATTCCATCAAATTGCTAAAATATGTCCAGAATGATATTGGAAAATCATGACTTTTTTCAGTGAAGTTTACTTATGCACTATTTTGAAGGTATTTGAATACCGAGTTCGTTAAAGTGTTCTCCGCGGAACTCAACTTAGGAAAATGTCAATGTTATCGATCTTATGCATTATATTACAGCATTTCTGATAAATGCATGTGATAAAGTATAACGTGCCTCTTCTGCATATAGTTTGACGAACTTTTGATTCAGTTCAGAGCTTTTTAGATTTTATAGGTTTATAAAAGATACTGTGAGAGTTTTCTGAAATAAATGTGCTTTATAGACCTAAAACGCTTTAAAATATCAGATTTATACAACAGCTTTAGTGCAATATATACTTTAAGAAAGTAATAACTATTGATCAAGTATGTGGCAATATGATATATCACTATGATCAATATGTATCACTATGTTAATTGCGTATACGTGTATCACTAGTATTCAGTTATGTACATGGCATATTTAGAGGGGTCAGGGTTGTGCCAAAGCACCCGCCCCTGGAAAATTATTAATGTAATTAAAAGCCATTATGAGAGAAAAAAAGGAAAAATGTTTATGGAATTAGAACATTTAACAACAACTGTGTGTTTTATCCCACGTGTATATTAATGAAAAAAATCTGAACTTATAACTCAACGGGAAACTTTGAATATGCACTTGGTATGTTTATGAATGTCCAATTTATTATTTTATGTGCTCTGTCTCTAGGAAGGTCGGAATTCTGTCTCGAAAGGGGGAATATTTTTTTAAAGTGACAGACGCAGATTTTTAAAAAATTGGTGCAACTTAATATTTAAGTGTGCTATACATACTAATTTTAAAAATGTGATGCTCATACCATCTATTCAAATTTACTTTGTGAAAATACATATTTCGAGGTTGATAGTAGTAATCTTTAAGTTTTGAATGCAATCGATTTTAGCACCGCTCGAAAAAAAACCTACGTACTACTATGGTTATATATAACTATTCAATGAATTACGTAAAGTTACTGATCTTAATTGAATTCTAGAAATATGTACATGATGTGCACAGTTATACATAATTATTTAATCATTCCATAATATTGAAAAAATATTTACATAATGATACTGAAAAATCATGACATTTATTAGTGGAGTTTGTTTATGCACTATTTTGAAAGTATTTGAATATCGAGTTCGGGGAAGTGTTATCCGCGGAACTCAAGTTAGTGAGGAAAATGTCATTTATATCGATCTTATGCAGTATATTGCACCATTTCTCATGCATCATTGAGATAAAATATAACGTACATCTACTGCATATTGTTTGATAAACTTTGGACTTAGTTTAGAGCATTTTTGATTTTATTGATTTGCGAAAGATACTTTGATAGTTTTCTTAATTAATGTGCTTTATAAACCTAAAACGCTTTAAAATAAGATATTTATACAAGAGTTTTAAGGGAATACATACTTTAAAAAATAGTAACTATAAATAAGTATATGTCACTATAAAATATCACTATTATCAGTATGTATCACTATGCCCATTGCGTATATGTGTATAACTATTGTTCAGTTATACTTGTATGTTACTATTCAATACGTCACGTAAAGTCATTTAACTTAATTGAATTTTAGGCATGTGTACACGATGTGCACATTAATACATAATTATTCACTCGTTCTATAATGTTGCCAAAATATTTCCATAATGATATGGGAAGATCATGACCTTTATCAGTGAAGTTTACTTATGCACTCTTTTGAAAGTATTTGGATATGAGTTCGTTAAAGTGTTCTCCGCGGAACTCAACTTAGGAAAATGTCAATTGCATCCATCTTATGCAGTATGTTGCACCATTTCTCATAAATCATTGAGATAAAGTATGACATACCTCTACCGCATATAGTTTGACAAACTTTTGACTTAGTTTAGAGATTTTTGATTTTATAGGTTTGCGAAATATACTTTGATAGTTTTATCAACTAAACGTCCTTCTGTAAACCTAGAACTCTTTAACCTTCCATCAGGCGCGCTACTTTTTGTAACGAGAGCTGACAGTAACAAATGAATGATATAAATGTTCAACACGTATCAATCTGATCAGTCGTACCTTACTGAAGGTTAAAGTAAGAAATTTATACAAGAGCTTTACTGCAATACATACTTAAAAAAAGTAATAACTAATAATCAAGTATTTCTCAATAAAAATATCACTATTATTAGCATGTATCACTGTGTTCATTGCGTATATGTGTATAACTATTGTTCAGTTATATTTGTATATAACTATTGAATAGGTCACGTAAATTCATTTAACTTAATTGAATTCTAGACATGTGTGCATGATGTGCACATTAATACATAATTATTTGCTCATTCTATAATATTGCCAAAATATTTCCATAATGATATAGGAAAATCATGACCTTTATCAGTGAAGTTTACTTATGCACTATTTTGAAAGTATTTCAATATTGAGTTCGTGAAAGTGTTCTCCGCGGAACTCAACTTAGTGAGGAAAATGTCAATTGTATCGATCTTATGCAGCAAATTGCACCATTTCTCATGCATCATTGAGATAAAGTATAACGTGCTTCTACTGCATATAGTTTGACAAACTTCTGACTTAGTTTAGAGCACTTTTGATTTTATAGATTTGCGAAAGATACTTTGATAGTTTTCTTAACTGAAAGTGTTTTATAAACCTAAACGCTTTAAAATAAGAAATTTATGCAAGAGCTTTAAAGGAATACATACTTTGGAAAAATAATAACTATTAATCAAGTATATGTCACTATAAAATATCACTATTATCAGTATACATCACTATGTTCATTGCGTATATATGTATAACTATTGTTCAGTTATACTTGTATATAACTGTTCAATAGGTCACGTAAAGTACAGTGATCATGTATATATCACTATGGCATATCACTATAATCAGTATGTTTCACTATATGTCCTCATAGAATTTTGATTTATATATTTAAACTGATATTCAGGGTTATTTTACATTTGTATTTCTTTTTTATTTTTATATTTTGAACCAAATTTTTAAAGAATCTTGCATTTGTGACTTGGAAGTTTAAAATAAATATCTTACACTTTTCTCTTCAAAATAAATATATGAAATACTTTTTTTTCTCAACCTTTTATTTAACTTGATCTGGTATTTGATTTACCTAGCTAATCTGGTTCCGTTAATAAAATTACATGGATTGTGGCCAGTCCTTGTTTTTGTAGTACATTTTAGTCCTTTGGATTTTGAATCTTATCGGGCTAACCCGTCCCGGGTCCGCTATAGGAATGCACTCGTTATAGGGATTTACTCGGGAACGAGATAATCTAGAACGTCCAAACATGCTGTATCATTGTATTTTGATGTATATTTTAATTCTTTAGATTTTTAAAATTTATCCGGTTTGACCACCCTTGACCTGCTATAGGAATCTATTTGTTAGTTGTGAATAGCTAGTGAACGATAGTAAACAAAAAGCCCAAATTTGGTATGCCGTTGACTTTTGTTGGATATTTTAATTATTTAGATTTTAAAACTTATCAGGTCGTTTTGGGCTCATCGTAGGAATGCACTCATTCCCGGTAATAACTCGAGATCAGAAGTAGTTAGAAATCTCGTATTTGACATATCGTTGTCTTGTGTGATATATTTTAATTTTTTTAATTTAAACCTTACCGGCCCAGCCTGTCCTGAGTCAGTCCTGATCCTGCTGTAGGGATGATTTGTGTAATAACTCGAGAACAGAAGCATGCCGTAAATCCAAATTTGATAAACTATTGTTTTTCATATATATGATTAAGTCACGCAGAGTATAATAAATACATTTGTCCTACGTGTGCATTATACAGAAAATGAAAAGGAGTCCTTCAAAACACTGTTCTGCTTTTACTTGATATGTTTAGATGATAACAGAAATAAATATAAATATTTCTTAAATAAATATTTACATTTTTTTTGTCAAATACTTTTCACAGTTTGGTTTTTAGATATCACAGTACTATAAACCAATAACACAATATCATAAATACCATAAACAGTGGCCCAAGAAAAGTTCTTAAGTACTACAAGAATTCCTGACTGCCTACGTGCAGTCTATAGTTACATAATCATGCCGATCAAAAAATAAGACTATATGCAACACACCTAGTGGCGAATTTATAAATGTAGTATAACGAACTTGGCGACAGAAAGAGAAACAAAAATGCTGATTACAAAGTTGTAGAATATTCTCCAATAGAATATTCTATAACACAAGAAACGCATATATGTAAGCCAATATATATCTTGCATACCTCATATATATGTGCATGTAAGTGTTGCTATTTGTATCATTCCTCAATATGACGGCGATAACTTGTTTTTCCCCCACCTAAAGCCACGTATGCCGTTGTAAGCTCCTGAACCCCCTTGGTAACCCTTTGAGTACCAGGTATCCCCTTGAGTAATTTCGGTCGTAGTTCTTATCAATCCTGAGGAAGAGGAAAGTTCTTTGCCTTGAAAACCGACAGACCCTTTTAATTTTATAATTATGCTATATTTTCAAAATTATAATTTATTGTGCAAGTAAATGTATATTTACAAATTCAAAAAGTATCGTATTTAAATTTACTATAATGCAGAGTCTCTCAATCTTTTCTTAAATGCATAAAAGTAAGACAAAAAATTCAGTGCCACCAACAAAAATTTGTCTTGCATGCAAACAGGAAATCAAGACTGCATATTTAATACTGCATACGTCAGGCATTGTCACGTGGTATTTTATCTCGTTATTTCTTTTCAAATAAAAACAATTGAAGGAATAAATATTATTAGAAAATACTGTTATATTGATTAATACACATTATGATTATTTATTTGTAATATGATTTACAAAATGGTTTAATGATACTTGTCCTTGTTTGACGTAAATTGGTTTCTATATTTTATCCAATTTTTAATGCATATTTAGTTCCTAGAATTTTTTGTTCTACATTTGTTTTTAAATATATCATTAAGGTAAAATTATGCTTCCCATAAGTACGTAGAATAAAATAACTAAGAATATAATTGCTCATTTCGAGGTGAATTTAAATGTTTACGTTCATTTATTCCAGACGTTGACTATAAAGTTGCTTTTAAAATCCTTCATAAAAATTTTTTGCCACATGAAATATCAATGTATAGCTATTTCTCTTAAGGAGAAATGTAAAGGTATTAGCTAATGCTACTTTATCAGAAAAATGGGTATCTGATCTAATTTCCATTTTCATAATATTTTTGAAGGTTCAATTTAAACTTATTTATCAATTGAAAACAATGACTTTTTATATTTTATGCCAATTCATTTTTTCATTGTTGAACAATTTATCCAAGTACCACAAGTAATCTTCTCGCCTACCACTTGCTTAGAACAGCTACTGCAGTGTATGTTATTTCATTATTTCAACTTTGATATTGTTTTAATAAAAATATATATGTTAAAATACTGATTTAGCTCTTTGATATTGTAACTAGCAAAAAATATCTGGCGTTGCCTCCATTCTTTCGTATTACGAAAAAATTTTACACAGAAATGTATTTTACGTAAATTGTACTATTACTTCGAATCAAAATTGCCAGCGCTAGAATCTCACGGAGTTTCCAGGGATAAGTATGTAGCCATGCTCTTTGTCTTATTATAGTCATCACTACCAGATGAAAAGTTTCGCCCATGGGAAAGATTACGACCTGTTCATCGCAGGAACAGAAAAACTTCAGAGGAGGTTGAACACTCTGAAGTGACAGAAAAAGGCAAAGAATCCACAATATATATAGATTTGTATTATTTACTCTCATTCTTACTTTATGAGGGTGATGCACGCCTATCTTTAGCCAGCAAAAGTTTTGATACAAAGGTACAATCTCCATATTCTAACGCTATGAGAGCAAGTTTTACACTCAAAAATTTCTGCAACTTTAATTACAACAACAAATGGAACTCGAAGTTCATGTAGATTCAGTTCTGGTGTTCTTCTGATTGTTTCAAAGCATGCAAGCTGTAAAAAACTTTTGTCCCCAAAATGGGAATTGAACCATGGATTTTCGTACTGTTTACCTGATGCTCTACCTAGGAAGGAATAACTACACAAGCTCTAATAATCGAAGTGAACTCTGTATTCTTTACCTTCTACTGTCAGATTGACGTGCAACTGACAATCTGTCTGCTCACATCCTGCTATTATTGATATTATCACACCAAGTTAGCCTTCTGCTGCTATTTTTATCCTCCAAGTTAACTACCTAAGTGGTCTTTACCTCCCGATTTGAAATCGATGCTCAATATACCACAGTTAAATTAATCTGTGCTAGTCGTACTAGAGTTATTTTCAGACCTCAAACATCTTTGCACTAACCTATGGGGTTGATTCGTGAATGCACCATTGTAAAAGTTCTAGCTGCCCCATCCTGGAATCGCTCCACATATTTTCTTACTGGCCGGAATTGCAGGTTCTAATTGTGGTGCACATATAAAGAAGAATCTTATCATTGGAGTTTATTTCCTTTATAAATAATAATTAGTTCTTTTGGTTGAATTATAATTTTTAATTAATAGTGATCGTGAATCGAATAGGTCATGCATTGCATCGTGACTGTTGAATTCCACATGTTTAGCTTTTACAATAAATATTATTTATTTACACAACTTACTGCTATGACTAAAATTATATTAATCTTAGTAAACGCTTGAAGAGGAGAAAATGCACGTATGAGACCAGGTTTTAATATTATTCTGAAATCAACAATTGACCTAATATATACGCAAATTGGCACATACCTCTGTCTGTCGGTCTGCTGCTCATCATACTTGTAACGTTGGCCGTTTCTTTTTCTGACATTTTTGAGGTCAGCTTTCTCATTTCTAACTCACTCTCAAATTTTAACATAACCACTAAACTGCTTGAAAACACGACTCTCTGAACTTTTCGATAATTATAATTGCTATTGAACAACCCCGCTTCTGCACCATCATTTTAATCACCATTCCTTTGGACAGGCATTGCTCGAAAATAAAAATGCTGCTGGACAGTAATTTCTTGAATATTAAACGCTCTTGGACCATCATTCATTGATTATTTATTGAAGTAACTCCTTGTTGCCATATCATTTTGCCTGAGGTCCAGATATGTCCTCCGTATCTCTCATTGGTTACTCTTCAGTGCGCTGTAGCAACATTTCTTCGTTGGATACTTGTTTATACAAAGATACTGGTTTAAGCTTTGGACCCTAGGAGATCTTTGCCCCAGCTACACCTGCAATTTATGTGGAGTGATTTTATTGGCGTCATGACCCTCCGGGCCAAGACTATCGCAGAACGGAGCCTAAAAGCCCACGGTTTATTTCATTGTACATAGTCGTAAATTTCAAAATTTATAAATGCCTCCTGGTCTCACACTTATCATCGAAGTGGACTCTGAAAAGTTGTCGGTAGATAAGATAAAGAGCCATGATAAAAGCTCACTGCTACTTTTCTCTGCTAGAAAAACGCACCTGATAGTTTCAAATTGAAAAATTAAAGCTGGTTCTCTTCCTTGCCGAAAATGGCTTCATACAATTTTGATACATTGAAATGATTAAATAGCAGCATGGTATGAGGATATAAATGAAAACATTCTTAATATTTTTCTATTGCTTAAATAATATCGATATTTTGAATTTATATAATAAAGTACAGTTAACAGTTGAGAAAAGCATGTTAAAGATGCCTTACAATGTGGTTTAAAAAGAATTTTCAAATTTTTATTATCCATAGGAGCGCTAACTCTATATTGCGTAAAAATAATTGAAATATATAAAATAAATTTATGTTCATATTAAAGTGAAATATTTTTATATGAAGTCTTCGAACATAATTTATCGGTACAAATTTATCGCTGTATACTTATTTATGTCCCAATTTGTTATAATTAATACAATGAAGTTAATATTGAAAGAAAGGGAATGACAAAAAATATATTCTGAAAAAGTACAAGAGATCCAGTTTTTTCTCTTTTATGAGAAATAAATTTAATCCAATTAAGCTTCGAAATTTATCTAAGCTGTCAGTTTCCAAAAATCGAAAAACACGGTAATAAAAATAACAGGAAAGAATATAATATTTTTATTTTTCTCAATGTCTTTTAAATTAGCAGTCATAAGTATTGATGTATCAATTTCTATTGCTATAGTTTAATCAAGTGCATAAGAGATTACATGAGAGAATAAAATGCATACTTTATAAAATCTGGAAATTTTATTACATTTGTTCAAATATAAATTTGTTTTAATAGAATTTCTCACTAGATTTGCATTTTATACTTTAAGAAAATATGATAAATCAATCTTCTAATGAAACTTCAGCATAAAGCAATATAGCATATAGCAAAATTGACTTTTAAAAGTCAAAATTCTGTTCCCACCTAGTAATGAAATTTGTAGAATACTAGTAGGGCGATCAAAATCATAGACCAAAATAGCTTATTTTCGCTAATTTAGTCATGCTGATCACGAATATGAACTTAAAATAGCGGATCAGTTCTAGATTTTGAATTTTCGGGTCGGTGCCTATAGGTAGTAATTATGTTTATCTGTTAATTTAGATTTTAAGATATCGGAATGGGACAAGTTCTAGTTTTCAAGTTACGAAAGAAGACGTTTAGAAATTACTAGGGCACCGTTGCGGTGGTAAAAAGGCGTATCTCATACGCCTTTACAAGAATGGTTGACGTTCTTTAAATGAGTATCTAAATAAATAAAGCAGATATGAAACTGCGAATGAAAATATTTTTATACTGTTGCTCAATTAAAAAATCTGATGTGGGCACCACATCACTTTCCTTATTTAATGCAATGAATTTACTATTTTTACAGTAAAAAATAAGTTTCTCTTCTAGTAGATACTTGTATTCTTTCCAAGATATTGAATTTGCGTAAATCAGTTGTCATTTTCATTGATTTAGCGTCATTTTTATCCATTTGGCGAGATTTTCGTAAATTTGGTAACATTTTAAAAAGTCGTCAAATTGGCGACATTCCGCCAAATTCGTCGCCAAAATATCTCCAAGCGTTATGGACGGATAAATAAGTTATTCTTATCGCATGTAAATAATGATTATTGGCGTACAAATGCAGAAGTATTACTCAAAGTACCTTTTCTCATGAATGAAACGAGCTAGATCCACGAGAATAAATTCACCCAATATATTGCATGATATTACGTATGAAAAGGGAACATGTTTCTCAACAGTTAATAGATTTTATTTAATTTATAGGATTTTTTGATAAATTTATTTTTAAAATGTGCAATATCTCGAGAACGGTTCATGCTAGCGATCTAAAGTTTATGTCAATTGTTTTGTAAGGGAAAATTACATTAGAAATGTCTATTTGCGTAACGTTATTAAAGGTATTGATTTTTTGATTATTTTTTCAAAATTTCACTCGAAAATTTAGGGGCGTTCTGAACATCCGATTACGTATAAAAACAATAAGCTTCCAGTATTTACGGATTGTGATTTTTGTACTAAATTTCATTCGAATCGCTCTATTCGTTCGTGAGATATCGTCTCCACAGGCTCACTGGCACACACACACGAACATCCACACACCCACACACATATTTTCACACACACACACACAGAGACATCGCCTCAAAAATGTATGATTCGTGATCTGGGATGTTTGAAAGGTTCTCTCCCGTCGAAAACTTGAATTCGAATTTTTGACCTCGTCTCTATACTTTCCTTACACATTATGTATATAAGGAAAGTAGAAAATAATAACACATTATATCTCAGATGGATGTTCCTCAAGATAGTTTGCTTCACTATCACAAGTCTGAGGATCTTGTATAAACTATCTTTCAGAAACTAATATGCATCAGTACTAGTAGACTTCTTTTGTACACTTGTAAGGCATGCTCCAGAAAATCATTACAGGCAACATGTAAAGCTTCGAGGATTACAGTTGTGTACGTACATGCAAATGTGAAAATCGTATTTTATATTTCTTTTTTAAAAACTAGAGCGCATCTGATCTTTTAACGGGCATTGTCCATTCATCAGACCAAACAACATTACTGTTACTTGGTTTTATCTCAGAGATACGCAAAAATTAAAAAAAAAATATTATATTTTTTTCTACATCAGAAGACTCAATATTTAAATTATTTTTGTGGACAAATGTTCCTATTGCTGTTCGAGTCATGCTCTTAATCCTGGTGTATGGAAAGACAATTTTTTAACGTTGGACAAGCGGACAGACTTCTGGTCGCCAACAATACACAGATATATCTTACATAAATTTACAATTATGCAAATAATGAGTAGTGCCCTGTAGAATTCATGTGATCCTGGGAAGGACCTCAGTAACGAATAGTCAGGACCTCAGTAACTTTTCAATAGACTTCTCCACTCCTTTTATGGTAACTTTAGGTGAATCTGCCTCCACTATTTCATCACCGTCGTCATCAGAAACTCCTCTCACGTCGTCTATGATCTCCGTATCAATCAACATTCCGTATGTTGTCAGGGGATCGTCCACGTCTAAAAAGATTTCGAATGAGATGTCTAGATTAAGTCTATTTTTGATGATCATCCATTCTTCCGAATTTACTTCATTGGCTTCTACTTTATACATAGTGTCAACGCTCGTTTATTGTTCTTGCTCTTCTTCGCTGTTCCTTTGCTTTAATCCGGCTTTTAGGAAGCAATTCTAGTTCGTCTTCACCGTTCAACCACTCACTAAAGATTTCGCTGGCCATCCCGGCTTTCTTACTTGCTTTGTAGGAAAAAGAAACTTCGAAAAACATATGGGCATTGCAGAACGACCGATCATCAGTGATGAAAGTTTTTCACTTCCATCTTGATTAGCTGCTAAAAGTACAGTTACACGCACTTTACTCTGTTTACCACCACCTCGGCACTCTTCTCCCTTGAATGTTTCTGTTTTGTTGGTAAACATTGACAAAATAGCCCTATTTCATCGGCGTTGAAGACATCCATTGACTCATAGCCTTCCAGCAGGGAAGGGAGCTCCTTTATCCACTCTCCGCAAACATTTCGAGATACAGATGCACTTTCACCACATAGTTTTCTGAAAACGATGTCGTGTCTCCTTTAGAAGCTCTTAAGCCACCCGTTGCTGGCTTTAAATACGCTGCTATGGCCAAGTTCTTTTGCAAAATCTTCAGCTTTCCTCTGAAGTATCATTCCGCTGATAGGAACCCCGTGGTCATGACATTGTACAAACCATTTTCTCACACAATCATCAACATCCGGGAAAGTACATTTTCGACTTTTTTTCACTTTCTTACTGTTTTCAAAGTTTCTCTCTTCCAAATCTCTCTTAATCTCTCCCTGCTCTCTACCAAATCTCTCAAAAAATTTAACAACAAATTCTATCACTAAATTTAACGCAAATGCAGCATAAATTTGAATAGATTGTAAATAAAAGTGTCATAAATACCGAAGCATACTATAAGAATTAAGGATACTTTGCAAATATGAATAATTAAAAATACTAAAGATATTAAGTAAAAAGGAATGATATATATATATATATAATTGAAAATATGTCTAGCTGTCTTTTTGCCCCGTCATCACGGGAGAACGGCTGAACCGAATTTGATGAAGTTTTGTGGGTAGCCTGGAAATAGTCCCACTTAAAATTTAATCTCTGTTTGGAGTTTCTAGGATCAGTGGTTCTTGAGATATTAGTAACAAACGAAATTTTCGTTTGTCTTATCATCACGGGAGAACGGCTCAACCAAATTTAAAGAAATTTTGTAGATATCCTTGAAATAGCCCCCATAAATTTAGCCCAAGTTTCGAGTTTCTAAGACCAGGAGTTGTCCAGATATTAATGAAAAACGAAACTTTTTCCTAGGAGTTCTACTCTCTAACTCCGTGGTTTATCGGAACGAAAAGCTTGAAAATGGTTTGAAAGTGAATTAAAATTTAATCTCTGAGGTTGATGGGAGATTTTTTGCGCTAATTAGTCACTTTCTGAAAACATGAATCATTTGAAACATGATTTAAATGGGAAATCTATCTCCAAGATTTATTTTAAACAAGCTTTTACTGAACAATGAAAAGTATAAAGAAATCAAAATGGCTATGTAATTTAGCAGTTTATGAGGAAAATTCTATCTTATATCATGTTACTCAGAAACGCAATTGAATTAAATCTGTCTGTTAATTTTAATAATTATTTTTTCGATTTGAATAATAAATAAATGGATATAAAACTATATTTTAGAAAAGAAAGATTTGAATTTTCTTATAGCATTTTTGACTGAATAATATCAATTACGGCCTTCAGGTTCAAACATTATTATTATTGATATTTTCGGGGATTATTGATTCAGGGATTATTGATATTTTCAAGTTCTTATGCAATTGTTTTATTATGACAAAAATTGTTTAAACTCATATATTGCACTTTGTACGAGTAATCTTCTACAAATACACGGGTATATCTTTCAATCTACGAGAATATAAGTAGTACAGGTATATTGGCATATGTTTTGATATATATTGGCATATATTGGAATCAATTACGACCTTCTTGTATAAAAAGCACGAGGATTATTAATATTTTCAATTTATTACGTCATCTCTTTTATTTTGGCAAATATTTTTAAGAATTATATTGTAATACGGATAATCGTATACTAACACACTGGCATATTTTCTAATCTCCGACAATATAAGTAGTTCGGGGTTGCATATATTGATTCAATTCCCTTTTTTATGTAAATTTGCTTACAAAAGGGGCCAGGATGTTTTATTCTTCAGATCTGCCCGTGAAGATAATTTTGCATAGTGAGAACATATATTCTTAAACTTCGCTTTAGGAGCAATAAATTTAATATTTTAACAGAATTCGCACATGATTGCGAATTATAAGTTTCTTTATATTATATACCCCGTACGAAGAACGGATATGCTGCTAGTATATATATATATATATATAAAGAGTTAATATATAAAAATATAAATGGAAATAAAAATGAAGAAGGAAGACAACGTAAAGTGCTTTCCCAATGGCGGTAAGGGGTAGTGACCTTACTCCCCAGTTATCAACATGCCTGTCTTTAATGCCGCGGCATGCACTCCTGGACGCCAGCACTGACTGTAGCCAACCTCCGGAGTGATAATAAAAATTATCACAAGACCTTTTATAAAGGAAAGTGATATTAAAAAGTATTGGTCCAAGCCTCAGAGACAGCTATGTTCATGCCTATGCTTCCTCTTTATAACATCAAAAAAATCTGATGTGGGCAGCACATGACTTTCCTTATATAATGTAATGAATTTACTACTTTTACAGTAAAAAAATAGGTTTTTCTTATAGTAGATACTAATATTCTTTCCAAGATATTGAATTTTCGACAATTAGTCGTCATTGATTTAGCATGATTTTTATCCATTTGGCGAGATTTTCATTAATTTGGCAGCATTTCAAAAAAGTCGCCAAGTTGGCGACATTCCGCCAAATTCGTCACCAAAATCTCGCCAGGCGTTATGCACTAAGAAAAAGTTATTCTTACAGCAGATAAATGACTATTGGCGTCCAAATACAAAAGTATTATTCAAAGTATATTTTTTCATGAATGGAACGGGCTAGATCCACGAGAATGATGCCACTCAATTTATCGCATGGCACTACATATGAAAAGTGAACATGTTTCTCAATAGGAATTTTTTTTTATGTGACTTTTTCATAATTTTCTTGAAAAATGTACAATATCTCGAGAACGGTTCATGTTAGCGTTCTAAAATTTATGCCAATCGTTTTCTAATGAAAAATTACATAAGAAATGTCTATTTGCGTAACTTTATTAGCGGTTTTGATTTTTTGACGATTTTTTCAAAATTTCATTCGAAAATTTAGGGGGGTTCTGGACATTCGATTACATATAAAAACAATAGGCTTCCAGTGTCTACGGATTGTGATTTTTGTACCAAATTTGGTTCGAATCGGTCCATTCGTTCGTCAGTTATCGTCTCCACAGATTCACTGACACACACACACACACACACACACAGACAGACACACACACACACACACACACACACACACACACACTCACACACACAGACATCACTTCAAAAATGTTTGATTCGTGATCAGGGATGCTTGAAACGTGCTCTCCCGTCGAAAACTGGAATTCGAATTTTCGACCCCGTCACAATACTTTCCTTATACATTATATATATAAGGAAAGTAATAATCATATTCAGCAGTTTAGATGTTTGTGATGTCATTACTCTCAAAGACGTATAATCAATGTTCGTAATGACCTCAAATATTCACACAAACTCAACCCATATTTTTCATTTTTTCCGTAGTAATTTTTGATGTAATGGATCATAAATTGCATTGGATATCTTTGTGTGAATGCCTGTAGTAAGAATTTTCTGTCACTTTCCAATCTGGTGACGTCACTGCTTACAATTCTTTTTGCTCTCGCTAGACCACCAATAAATACATTTCTAAATATATTCAAGTGTAAATTAGATGTCCAATGTATGATTCCTGTTGTAGGAATATTATAAGTTAGTTATTATTTTATCATATATATAGAATGACAGTACACTAAAATTCATTTCAATATTTTTCTTTAGAAATCTATCTTTTATATTTACACACACACACATATATATATATATATATATATATATATATATATATATATATATATATATATATATATATATATATATATATATATATATATATATATATATATATATATATTGTGAGACCAGATTTGAAACAAGATTTAGCGGATACAGTTTTATGATGAATTTTTATGATTGTCTGTAATATCAAACAATGCATCAAACTTAAGGACTCCAGCTTTATTACATCCTGGCCCGAGAGGACAAATTGCCCATAAGCATAGGGGGATAAAGTGAAGACACGAGATTGGGTAAAGGTGTTAACCAATTATTCAAGACGTCTGATCGCATTGCCCAAGGTCGGCCAATAAGTGCCTAGATGCTTTGCAAACCCAGACCACTCACCTGACCCAAAGGGTTTGTAGCAGCTGTTTGAGTAGCTGGCCGGAGCCAAGTCATGACCGTTCGACTCGTCCTGGGACATGAGTAGCAATTTGGACGTGTCAGAACTCAGGCGAAAAGAGGTTGCAACATATGGAAAGTTCTAAAGATATGTTGAGAACAGTTAGAGAGTTCGAGTTCGACAAGAGCAGTCGGAGCAGACAAGAGTCGCAGAGTATCCAGACTTCGAGTTTATTCGTCTGGCGATGCAGTTATGATGCGGGCAAATTGATTTGTGTGCAGTGATCGACTTCCGTACGAGACGGCGTACCACACCTTGAATTGGTACAGTACTATGTACACTGATGGAACAAAACCAAAGATGGCTGTGTCAATTACACAAAGACAAAATTGGATATATGTGTTCCTATCATAGAAGGTCATCAATGCAGTTTAGGCGTTTTTAACTTAACTGGTCTCACATTTGCAATCTCTTCCACAAGTAGTAATATGATAATTGTTGTAATGAATTTAATAAATAATCGAATGTTCTTAATAAATTATGTTATTTCCAAGTTTTAAAACCTGCAGTAATTGTGGTAGTTGTATGGTGAATAATTTTACTCAAAATTTAATTAACACATTTGGTTTCCGTGACACTTTGGTGCAAGTTTAAAATATAAATGAAAAGTTTAATAAATACTACTATGGTTGATAAAAAAGTTTAAGTATGGAGATGAATAATTTTAATGGAGGAGCATTGTGATGACCAGATGATAGCATTGTTTAAATTGAAATATATGCACATTCACTAAAAGCATAATAAAGTAATTTGAATATATATTTTAGATAAATTGAAAACAATTTGCTTGAAAGAGAAATATTAAGAAATTATCATTTAAAAGTGTTTTGATGTGTATTATTTTTAAATGTGTATTTTATGCTATTGATTAGGATTTTAGAAGGGATAATTTTGTTTTAAATGCATCTTAGAAATTTTAGACGGCATAAATCGCTTCAAGATCTTAATTTGTGATTATTGAAAATCCAAGAGAAAAAATGGATAATTTTTATTAATAAATATATTGCCAGATTTTAATGGGTTTAAAGACGAGAATGTTGCAAAAATGGCTGATTGGTGAGAACAAAATAAATAGGTATTTTAAAAACTAGCTTAAATGAGAAAGCGCATGAATTTTGAACTTCAGAAAGCAGATAATATTGAAGAAATAAAAAATTTGTTATTGAGACAATTCAAAACGTCTCTTAGAGTGCTGCAAAAACAGACAAATTTAAATAAAATTAAAATGAAGCCAGGAATGAAAGTGTCGGAGTTAGCATTGGAAATTTCCAATTCGACCAATGAATTTTTAGGGTACAGTTACTCAAATAATGAGATTATTGAAATAAAACATAATGTGATATTTTCAAAATTTATGGAGTCTGTAAGACAAGATTTGGCATTTGAAATTAAAAACTTAATATATAGGATTTTGAAAAGGCGGTAGAATACGCGAAACACTTAGAAAGTATTTTTGGCGATTTCGATAGTATGAAGGTCAATGCGATTCAAAGAAATAAAAAATATAGGCAAAAGTTGTTAATGATAGACAAATGGAAAGGCAAATACAAAATTTAAAAATTAAAATTCCGTAAATTGAAGATGACATGTACATAAAAATACAAATGACAGGAAAAATAAAAATAAAATGCAAATCATGCAAAAGAAGTACCTCATTACCCAGATCGGAGGTTTGGATAAAGACTGTATCTTTAGTGCCAGCAAGGAAGAGATACGAGTATCAAAAAACTGAAATGTGAGGCAAATATTAATAAAAAGAAATTTGAGATAAATAAATATGCAGAAAATAATATATGTAAAATCATGACAAATAATGAAAGGTAGGAGTTGAAGAAATTAATAAAAATAATAGTGATGCGCGCAATGAGAAATTGAATTCAAATGTTGAGCACATAAATAAAATAAACTCAAAATCGACTCAGATCAATAATAAAGAAAATGATGAAACTAAAATTGAGGAAACTAGTTGTAAAGTTTCTCAAATGGATAATAAACAAATTTTTGAAAGTAGTCATGTTAAAGACTATACTTGTGAAAATGGTAAAAATAATAAAAATGTTCATGATATAGAAAATTATTTTAAAACTGTGACTAGAATAGAAAAAGCCAATTGTCACACAAGATAAAGAAAAAGACAGATTTGTGTTTAATGCAAATATTAAAAATGATTATTTTTACAGTCAAAATGCGGCACAGGTCGGTAATGAAAATTTTCATAAAAATGAAAGGATTAATGATTTTGCTAAAAACGAATGGGTTAAGGAGCCAAATGTTGACGACCAAATTTGTGTTATACTTCCACGCATGCTTTCGTTGCAACCAGGCCATTTGACAGTGGAAGAACTAAATTTTGAACAGGAATTTCAGGATAAGTTGATGATTTTCATCAACACAACCCACGCAAAAGTAATCTTTCCATTTGGTGCAATTCGAACTGTAATAAAAATAACAAAATTAATATGGTAATAAGTAACCAAAAGAAGGTTAAAATTACGTTAAATAAAAATATGAAAGTAGGAGTGATTAAAAATTTCAAAAGAATTACTAACCAAGAAATGCAAATCGGAGATAACAAATTTTTGAAAGAGGAAAAGAAAACCAATATGCTACAATACAGATATCAGGGACTTTTTCTTGTAGTAAAACTTGGAGAGAAAAATAATTTGATCATTAGAAATACATATAGTATGAAAGATGGACCAAATGAAATTCACGCCATCCTATGTTATATTGCATAGAATGTACGAAGTGAGAAAAAATTGAAGAAAAATTATAACAGGAACGATGAAATAAAGGAAATGCACACCAATAAATGTCATAGAGCTCAAAAGGTACAAAGTGAAAAAAATTATAACGGAAATGGTGAAATAATTGAGATTCAATCAAAAAAATGTTATAGTGTACAAAATGTACAAATTGAAAATGTTCTAAATGCGAATATACCGGTATGGAAAATATGCAAAATCGAAAAGTTAATAGGGATTTTGAAATTAATGATCATGAAAATATTCAAAATGGAAATGTTGATTTTCAAAAAATACATAATGCAAATGAAAATAAAGTTTTTGAAGAGATTCAAATTGAAAATAAAAATCGTGAGAGAGGAGAATGCTCAAAATTCAGGTGAGATTATAATAATGGTTGAAAATGGAAATGTTAATTTGCAAAAACTCAAACTTAATGTTCTTTTACAAAAATGTACACCACACACACACACTCACACATACACACACAAACACACACACACACACACACATATATATATATATATATGTATATATATATATATATACATATATATATATACATATATATATATATATATATATACATATATATCTACATATATATATATATATATACACATATATATATACATATATATATATATATATATATATATATATATATATATATATATATATATATATATATATATATATACATATATATATATATATATATATATATATATATATACATATATATATATATATATATATATATATATATTATTAAAATTAGATTTCAAAGTTAACTTTTACTTTAATCTCTTCAAAAGATTGAACAGCTATTTAGTTTTTGCATAAAAAGGTATCTCTAATGAAAGTGTAATTATGAGCGACCTTTAAAAATTTCGACATTATTATTAGGATATTGTGATTAAAAGTTTTTCCACAGTGTTCTAAATGTAATAGAACAAAAAAGGAATATTATTATTTTTCCTATCATATTTTTTACATATAAAAGAAAAATAAAATCCACTCATTAAGGGCATTGTTTAAATTTTGCATTATATTAAAATAAAAATAATTGTAGTTTTTGTCACATCTGAAAATCTTGTATTTTTCAAATGAAATGTTAAAAAAATAAATAATATAATTTTTAAATATAATTTGTAACATCATTTCAGTAATTTTTTAAATAAAACATTATTATAATCAAGGTATTACTAATTTAATATATTATCAAATGCAAAATTTAAATGAGATTTAATATATCCTTAAATAGAAAATTTAAATTAGAGTTATAATATTTTATCAAATAGAAAACTCAAATTAAAAATTTAATGTTTTATCAGATAGAAAATTAAATTAAAGATTTTATATTTTATCAAAAAGAAAACAATAGATTTAATGTCAGACGCTTAATGTTAGTAATATATTGTAATGTGACCCACAAAGTGAATTTATATTTTAATGTTACTTGTAAGTTAACCGCATTACTGAATATATGCATTTAGAATGAATCTTGTAAGGATTACATCGATATTATAGCAATAACCACTAAAGAGGAATGACTGGAAATTCCTACTAAGAAATTACTACTAGAAATTACTACTGGAAATTACTACTGGCACTAAAGACCTTGCCTTGCAAAGCGTGCTGATAAAATGTATCTGGAAATTAACTAAGGCAAAAATTAATAGCTTTTACCAGAAGTGTATATTTCCCCATTTATTTTAGGCAGATTCATACAATCAATGCATTAAAATTAGCAGAGTGAAATGACAGGACATTTTTTTGAAATGAGCAAACAAATAATCACAAACAAAAGTTAAAATTTAAATCGGTCATGCATTTTAACTACGTGGGATCTAAAATATACTGTAACTGTGAGACCAGGAGGCACCATATGCAATTTTTGATGTTTATGACAAACAAAGCGCATACTTTTAGTCACCGTTTTATGACAGGCTTGGCCTGGAAGTTTATGACCTCAAAAACACACAATAAAGCCACACATATTGCATGTGTGGTTGAGGCAAGATATCCCAGTGCCAAGATTTACCAAGATTCATTGGAAACTGAGAGAGTCAATACTGCAAAGATACGACACTCACTGAGGAGCATCTAATGAGAGCAAAGAGAGCATATCAAAACCCCAGGCCTATAATGTGGCTGTAAGGAAAGTCAAGGAATATAATGGAATGTTTATTCAAGAGTTGAAGAGAGAGAATCACGATTTCAATCAATGTTATTCAGATAGAGTCATTAGTCAATTGAGTATTGAGAATGTTATAGAAAAAAAACGAAGTCTGATTCCAAATGTCAGTAAAAGGGTCGGAAAAGGTGAGAGTCGTACTGAGCTACAGACCCGAAATATAGAGGTAAGTGCCAACCCTCATGTATGTTAGGTCAATTTTTGATTTTAGAAATAAGATTAAATAACCTATTGTGCATTTCTCTTTCTTAAACATTTGTTATTACATTCATGTAATTTTAATTCTAATAATATAGCGGTGTGAATAAATGATAATTTATTTTAAAGCTCAAAATGGGGATTTTAACGTGTAGTGTTTTGATTTAATGATTATGTTAAAGAACTCGTCTCAAAGAAGTTATGTTTGATTTTGCAGCCATGAATAACAATGTTCATATGTTATGAATTACGACCACTTTAATTACAATTAGTAATTTAATCTCCAAAACTAATTTAAAAAAGTAAACCCAATTCAATGATGTTTCACCACAATAACAATAATATTATTTTAGAAATCCAGAACGGAATTACAGTCGTAAATCACTATATTCATGGATAAGAATTTTTTACAGATCACAACTGGTTGGAAAAACAAAATCACAGCTATATAAAGTACTTATAAGATTTATCTTCATTTAGTCCTTCGAAAACCGGACTCTCATATCCCACGAGGAAAACCCCCTTTGTATCGTTGAGAAAAAAATTTTGCGCATTATTTTTGGCGGAATTTAAGAAAATTATATTTGGGGCAGAATATACAATTTTAACTATACAAATAGTGCTAAGATTATGACATTATTCAATCCATTAAAATTAGCAGAGCGCAATGGCAGGACATTTTCTAAAAATGGGTAAAAGGTAATCACAAACAAACGTTTCTATTAACACACCGATCGTAAAAGGACTTAGAGGAGGTATAAAAATGAAATGCATCGATAATTTGGAAAAGGGATTTAAGGTGTTGAATATTTAAAATCTGAGAAGCGCTGCTCCAAGAGGGATAGCTTGGAAGCATTTTCTGAGGAAGGTCGTAGTCGAGCCATTGTTGAAGATGAAACATGTTAAGATGGGGATGAAACTTTCAAATGTTTGTAGTTTTAGTCACATCCTTTCAAGTTTCATTTTAGCTGGTGAAACTTTTAAATTTTAAGAGTTTGGTAATTAAGTTTAACCGTATGTAACTGTGGTATTATAAATTGAGCAGCCAATTTTAAATTATACAATTTATTGCGTTCTTATAGTATATTACATTGTATGTATCCACAATAATTCATCAAATTTACCTCATAAGTGCGAGCCCACTTACCTTAGCTAATCATTAATTACACATTATTATTAATACTATAATTACATATTAAATACTATAATTATACATATAATTACACCTTATCATTAATAATAGCTAATCATTAATTACACATTAATCATTAATTACAAAGTCTATCTTTTAAACTATATTTATTTATGTACAATAAATTATTAATATACATTATCCGAAAACCATTAATGACTAATCCATGTACATTAGTCATTGATTCAAATTCTTTTCGAAAAGACTTAGGAGGTATATCAGACCATGGCTCTAACTAAACATTAAAATGTTTTACGCTCGACCTTATGCCATATGCTAATTTTTGATACGTACCTTGTTTATTGGGGCTATACTTCATCAATTAACATAGATTCAATACTAGCATTCTATGCACTGCAAATGGTTTTTGTTTTCTCCTTTTATAGGAGCCTTGTCTTTTTATTTATTACACACAGCATCTTTCAAAGCTGTTGTCGTTTCTCTGCTACCATATCATTCCATGACTACTCACCATCTCTCTCATATATTTGTAAAATAAATTTAATTTTCTCTTGTATCGGGGAATCACACTTTTCCCAACCCCAATACGTTCTCCGATTGTCCTCGCTTATTCTGCGATTTCTGGGTGCATACTGATTGATATCCCTTTTCGATGAGAATTGTACCAGTTTTGCCCAGAAGCATCGATTACGCCCAATGATGCCAACATGATCTTTATATCGTAGACTTATGGATCTCAAACCTGTTTGAGCAACGCCGTCAATCCTGGCGTCAATCATTTGAGTTTTTTGTTCATCATATTGGCTATTGTAAAACTTGAAATAAAATTGCCTAAAAGGTTTCACAGAAACATATGCAGAAGGTACTGCATTCCAGAAGTTGGAATTCATTAAAATCGTGCTCATTTCCTAGCCGCACTCAACAAAATTATTTATATCCAATTTCATGCAGTCAGCATAGTAAAAAATTGAAAATACCAATCTTTTACATAGCAGCATATTAGTAACTTTTGCAGTTAGTGAATAAGAAAATAAGTGATATTATCCAGAACATATCTTGCCCTCATATTTATAGCAATGAATACTATAATTTACTCCATTCATGCATTTGAATCAGACACCCAATTTGGCTATGAAATAAACATTACATTTCACATTCTGAAACAATATAGATAGATTTTCCTAACAAAAGGAGTATTAGTTTTCTAGATTCATACAAGTCCGGTATTGGATTCTGTTTGATGGAAAACCTGTATCCAAATTATAATATGTACTAGCAAGTTAACTTTATAACTAAAGAATTCAAATTATTGCCCTCAAGTAAATAGCGAAACAAAATCGCTTTCAGTTAGTTCGAGGCATAAATATGTCAGAACTAAAATTACAAAATCATTTGAATTGCTTTTATATCTTTCTACACCATTAGGGTTCGACATTTTCTATTGACAATGGATGCAATTTTAAATCCTTAGTGGCTTATCGTCTAGTTTTATGTACATAAATGAATGTAAAATGAAATGAAAACTATTGCTTCAAACCATATGACTATTTACTTGCAATTTCGGAATACATTGAAATAATTTTGTATTTGGGGAACATAAAATACTTTAGGTCGTTTGTGTTACAAAATATGTAATTCATTTTCAAAATATTTAATGAATTAAACAAACACGTTTACCAACATTCATTCATAGTTTCAGAAATGAGTAGTAGCGAATTCTTATATACTCCGGCCACTCAAACTACTACTGTAAACCCTAGGGCCAGTCGCGAGATCTAGGGTTTCAACACTGTAAAGATGTGACTGGCCACTCAAATAGCGGTTGTAAACCCTAGGGTCAGTCGAGTGGTCTGTGTGATCAACATTGTAAAGGTATGCAACCATTACTCTTGTATGATGAAGAAATACAGCTACCTCAAAGGAAATATAATATTTTATTACTGCATTTAAAAAGCAATACAACTTTCTTTGGCCTATTAATGAAATTTTCGAATTGGATTGTAGTTGGTTGTTTTGATACTGTACTGCACACTATTGCCAACTTTATGAAAGTTGCCTGATCACGAGTCACACTTTAAAGTTAACTGTAAATCACTACAAGCATGTATGCTTGCATTGATACATCTTCATATTCTTATATTAATAAGTTGAAGGCCAAAAACTGAACCGTTCAGACAAAGGTGGGCATTGCAACTCGTAAAACTATCTAGAATGGTTAATTTTACAATCTTGGAAATTTCTCGTGAGGAGGTTCTTTCCAAGGAAAACTTTGCATTTAGTAAAATAAAACGATTGACTTTAAACAACTTTCCCTTTTAAATAATGAATCTTCTAATAATGAAATTTGTTTAAACATATCTCTGGGACTTTTTATGATAAAATGCTGAAATTTTGTACATCACCTTATTAGTGTATAGGGCGCATTTTACTCATTGGAAAAGTTTTTGTACGGGGCCGTATAAAATTTTAAATTTTGTACTTCTTAATATTTTATCCCCCGATAAATTTTATCGATTTCATAAAATTCTGTAAATTTTTTAAACAACTTTGTAATTTATTATATATGCCTGAGATCAATATTTAAGGAATAAACGCTGAGGTCAATGTTTTTGGGACGCCATAGGGAAATATATTTATATATATATATATATATATATATATAGAACTATACAAATATGAAAAATACGTAAAAATGTAATATAATACCTCTCAGAAAAAGGCGCAATGCAGCACTATATACTGAAGCAGGATATAACTAATTTAAACGATTTGAAAAAAGGAAAGGGGGAAAACCATATGAATTGCATAAAAATGGCTGAGAGGGATAGCGACCTCTCATTCCCGTTTTAAGTACTTTTCGTCTAGACAACGCCCACGGATACCAATGCAATTCAATGACAGATCCCGTAGCATGTGCAAAAATGAAAGCTCCAAAATGCAGAAGAGGAGGCCTCAGAATGCAGACAGAAAGAAGACAGAAATGGAACGACGAAATCACACTGGCAATGATGCTACCGACTAAAACGTATCGTCCGTTTCGCCATATATAGTATGTACCCATACGCATGGAAGTCGAATTTGTCTAGGAATATTTTCCGTAACATCATAACAGGACATCTGAGAAGAAATCGTAATAATAATACTTTCAAAAAAGATTGTCTCACATGTAACAAACTCATTTTACAGGAAGCACTTAAAAATCATTACCCACGGAATTTCCTTAAAGATATTTACAATTCTTTCTTTAAAGAAGAGGATTATTCATTCTTTAATGACTTGAGAATATGACATCATATTTGAATAATCGAGGTACGCATGCGTATGGGTACATACTATATATGGCGAAACGGACGATACGTTTTAGGCGGTAGCATCATTGCCAGTGTGATTTCGTCGTTCCATTTCTGTCTTCTTTCTGTCTGCATTCTGAGGCCTCCTTTTCTGCATTTTGGAGCTTTCATTTTTGCACATGCTACGGGGATCTGTCATTGAATTGCATTGGTATCCGTGGGCGTTGTCTAGACGGAAAAGTACTTAAAACGGGAATGAGAGGTCGCTATCCCTCTCAGCCATTTTTATGCAATTCATATGGTTTTCTCCCTTTCCTTTTTTCAAATCGTTTAAATTAGTTATATATATATATAGACCGCGAGAGGACGCTTTTTCTGGAGTGGATGAAACGTTGCGTCAAAATGGAGAACAGAGTAAATCCGCATTCTACACGTTCCAGATGCCGCCAGCAAAGGTTCTCCTTGAATGTGTGAGAAAGGATTATCCACGACCAAATAATTGGCCCGTATCTGTTACCAGACCGCCTAGAATCTAGGCGGTCTAGGCCCTAGATGGACAGACTTACCTCACCTTCCTCCAGCAGGTGCTGCTAGATTTACTGCGTGTTGTCCCAACAAATCACAGACTGATTATGTGGTTCCAGCACGACGGAGCGCCAGCACATTACACCAGGTTTGTGCGGAACTACCTGGACATTGTCATTCCGAACATATGGATTGACCGTGGTGATTCCGTCGCGAGGCCTCCCGATCTGTCCTGTCTGGATTTTTTCCTTTGGGGACAGCTAATAATAGCCGTTTGCGAGACGTCCATCGAGTCACTAGATACCTTGCGGCCCGAATTAGCTTCGCAGTTGCAGACGTTCGTGAAATGCTAAATATCTTCCAAAGTGTTCGCGATTTACTCCATCACCACTGTGACGTCTGTCTCGCAGTTGATGTTAGATCATTTGAGCATATGTTCTAAACATTTTGTCAATAAATTTCCATTATTCGTCTTCACTGTTGAAGACCTAGACCATCCGACTCATCCTAGGACGTGAGCAACCATTTGGAAGGCCGGGAAAGAGTTCGTCTTGTCTTCACTGTATTCGTCTTCACTTCACTCCATTTGAGACGCGACGTTTCATACACTCCAAGAGAAAGCGCCCTCTCGTGACTCTCCGGTTGCTATCTGACCCCACATTGCATTGTGAAAGTTGTTTGTTTTAGTGAGTTACCCGTTATAGTTCTGACCATCAGTTTATATACACCCTGTGTATATGTATATATATATATATATATATATATATATATATATATATATATATATATATATATATATATATATATATATATATATATATATATATATATATAAAAAGAAATTATCCAGTCAATTTTGTACAACATTATTACAAATCGTTTTTTAAAGAAAATTAGTAATCTGATTGTTGATATAGAGATTTAATATTCATGACTGCGAAACTATTATCCTGATATTTCTCTGCGCATGAGCAACTTTACTTATATAAAGAGACGTTCCATCGGGTTGGACTAGCGGATGTTTCTCCTTCATGGATTCGTTTACTTCTTTGGTTCTGAGTCTGTTCTGGTGCTTTTACTTTCGCACATTTGGGAGGCTGACCATGGAATTATGTTGGTTCCGTGAGCGTTACCCGGGTTGTAAAAGCTGCTTTAAGCGGGAAAGGGGTGTCGCAATCCACCCCTACCATTCTTATGTAATTCATATGATCACTCCCGTTCTTTTCTACTTTCATTCATATATATATATATATATATATATATATATATATCAGCGCATGGTCCAGGGTTTATTTCGTTGTAATTGGTTGAGGAAGGCTGAAAATTGGAAACTATATATTAGATAAGATACTGTTATAAAATAATTAGATAATATTTAACTACATATCACTTACTTTTGATAGCATTATCTATAATGGTGTATGATATACAACGGGTCCTGGAAGACACAAGTAATTGATACCAGAATTTACTTATTTCTTACAAATATAAGCTAACCAAATCTTAAATTTAAATCTATCTGGATAATTCATAAACATGACATTCATATCCAAACATTTAGTTTTTATTTCATAACTATCATTAATTCATCTTTAATGTAGCATTATACATTTTCCTAGATATAATATTATTGTGGTGCACATTTGAAATATAAACGAAATTATTTAATTACATTGCGTTCTATTATTTGAAATGCCGCAATAACCCACGACATAATCTTTAGTTCGAGTTCCTGAAATATAATATATTAACAAAATACCACACACAATTAACTGCACCCATTTTAATTTTTTAAATAACATTATTTATTGAGAAAATTCTATTCATTATTAAATCAATTACAATAATTATGACATATAATTAAGGAGGTGATTGGACATGTTCTGAGCTCATATTACATTACTCTGAATTATATCTTACTACATTACTCGTAATCTCTTACTGGTCTCATCTAAAGCTGTTCTGAGCTCTTACTACATTACTCTGAATTATCTCTTACTACATTACTCGGAATCTCTTACTGGTCTCAACTAAAGCTGTTCTGAGCTCTTACTACATTACTTTGAATTATCTCTTACTACATTACTCTGAATTATCTCTTACTACATTACTCTGAATCTCTTACTGGTATCATTTAAATCTGTCCTGAGCTCTTACTACATTACTCTGAATGATCTACTACTGATCTCATCTAAATCTGTTCAGATTTCTGTCTCATTTTTGTTTCATATGTGAATCTGCAGAACCTACTCTCGGTTGCCTCCTCTCTTCGCCTGAGGTTTGATATGCCTCTTCGGCGTATCAGACTGTATCAGGTCGCCCCTTCGGCGTATCATTGTCAGACCTCAGGACGATGCGATAACACGTCCTCCATATTGGTTTAACTTTGAACCAATCCCATGGTTTTTCTTTTAGCCTCCAGTTAAAAATATGCAATGAACATCGGCAAAGTGATCTTAGCTTGCTGAAAAACATCCAATGAAGAAGGCCAAGAGGATATTTGCTTATTCAGAAATATACAATGACCATTGGCAAAATGAACTTTGCTTGATTAAACATATTCCATGACCATCTATAAGATAACATTTAAGTTATAGAAAATATGCGATGCGTTGCATTGCCTATATGGTTTGTCCAAACTCCACATTTAAAAATTAATGGAATGTATTTGAACGCATAAAATATAATTTAATCTTCTATAGAATACAAATTACCATAGTTATTCTAATTTAGAAGTTATATGGGAAGAAATTTCTAGTAAGAGATTCTGGTAGAAGGTCTTTATTTACTTGTATCTATGTAATATAGTGAATTGATAATATTTTAAAATGAAAAAAGGTAAATTTAATTTGTATTTACACGTTTGATTTAATAGCTATTACTATTCTGTATATAATTGGATTCATCAAATTATTATTTCGCATAAAATATACTATTAGTGAATGCTATTACTAGCAGTATTCTTGCATTTTCTAATGACAAATAAGGCTCAAAACTCCTGATTAACAGAAATTAATCGTTGAATGCTCTCAGATATAAAACACACATTTCAAATAGAATATTTATCTTAAGTGTCTGTCAAACCAAGTATAACTAAGTATTCTACTATTCTCCGTCAAGAAAACTGCAAACTAAATTTGGTTCAAATCAGTTTCTGTCATAAGCCTCTCAGGATCAAGATCGGTAAATTATTTTAATTGGATTTCTGTCTTCCGCGGTATTTAGAAATCGTCATTTACAAATGACAATGACTGATATTTTAAAATTCTTAGATGCGTTTTACAAATCATTATAAATTCTGTTAGATAGTATGACAAATAGTTCAAATGCATTTTGATACTTGAATTGTTTGTTCATTAAGCATGCGCCATTTCTTTGATTCTTAAATTCTGAGTGTTTATTGATTTTAAAATTATATTTTAGGCATTTAAAAGGTATATAAAAACTAAATAACTCCATTTAGTTAAATATGTAAATTTATATGTTTTTAACGATAATTGGGATACATTTTAAAATCAAAATTTTATCGATATTTTAGAACTACACAATTACCGCAAAATCTCTTATCAAGAGAAATAAATGTTTTATGCACTTACACATAAACTGAATTCTTCTTGAATTGTAAGCAGACGTTGTTGGTTATTAACAAACCCAATAATTTCCCAAATGTTCTAAATATGAGAAGTAAATATTTAACATATATGAGTTTGTGTGTTCCTTCCAAAGTAATGTAGAATAAAACCACAATGAAAGGGAGTTTAGCACCCCCAAAATAATAAATTCAGAACAGTTTTATCTCCCCAAACGCATATGTTATACATGGAATCATATAAGTATCATTTCTTTTCGTACGGCTTAACGTGCAGTAAAGTGTCTAAAATAAACACGTTTCTCTTATTTAAATATAGGATATGAATATATCAGCCAGATTTCGAATGTTCAAATATCCTGAGTACTTGCTTCAAATTGTTATTGACGAACAAAGCGACGCCATCCTCCATTCCTAAAGAAGATACATAAAGATTTGCCTGAATTTTGTGATTAATTTTACTTGAAAACTACAATAGATAGGTAGATGAAAATTTGCACCCATACATAAAATTACTTAAAGATGTTCAGAATTACAATTTTAAAAATTACCATTAAATGTAATAGGGTTAAACGAACATTTTTGCACAGAGAATGCTCACTACAAACAATAAATAAACATCAGCTTTTAAACAGCTAATCGAAGGGTGTGCATTAGCATGCATTGTGATTTAAACGTGATCCTACGAACACTAAATAAGAAATCGCGATTTAAATGTGCTATTTTACTTTCTTTTTTTCCTGTATTCTAATCTCCGTAATTTAATATTCAAAATTCTGAAAACTTATATGCACTTTTGTATTTAGATTCTCAAATATCAGCATTATTGTTTTATAATTCTAATTTCATATTTATGTGTTAAATTAAGTTTCACTTTGAAATATTTCACAGCTCACATACTTTATATGCTTGAATTCAAAATCCAGCTTTCTGCTAGTTAATAAATATTGTATGTTTATTACATATTATTTATTAATTGTTAATAAACATATTTTTAAAGAAAAATAATAAAACAAAAGTGTAATTAAGCCACATTAATTTAAAAATGAAACTTTTTATTTAAAATTTCAACTATTTTGCTGAAAATTTTTATTTTAGGTACAAAAACTACAATAATTAAGTAACTTCAAATGCTTCTCCCCAACAGCATATTTTTATTTTAAAACATACAAACATTCGAACACGTTCAGGATATAGTTTGCTTCTATTTTTTGTGCAAATTCAAGCAGAGGTGATGAAAAGACAGTTTTAAAAAAATGCTGCGTGATTAAATACTCCAAAAATAAGTATATAATGTTTTCAAGCAAGGATACAGGCTGTTCGACAAAAGTTTTCCAGTAGTCGAATGGTTAGAAATAATCTGTGTTCTTAGCACTTTCCTATGAATTTTCATTTGAAATGATAACCACCCCTGACAAAGCATGATCGGTAATTACCGATAGAATAGTTATTGTAGCTGAAGCAGAGAAATAGGTTGCCAAACGCAAGACAAGAGAAAGGCATTAAAACCAAAGAGGAAGGAAAGGATAGGAGGATATTTTGAATAAGCCGCAAAATCTAAAGAACAACTAAAAAACTAAACTAATGTGAAAGACCAGCAAAAATGCTCAAAGGATATGTTCAGTGAGTAAAACTATGAGAATAATTGTGTTACTGTAAATGAACAAGAAAGATCCATCATGCATAAATACATTGATCATGAATATCAATTGAAATGCAATTTTATTTAAACATCTCTAAAATGCGACACATTCAGCTTTGATATTTTCAATATTTTACAACATAGTTGAAAAGTGTTTTTGACTTTGTGTATTCTGTCTGTCTATCCGTTCGAACGATAACTTCCGTAAAAATAACTTTGTCAAAATGATATTTTAATATGTTGTTGAGACAGTCTGTGGGACATATGGGAATGTAAAATAATATAATTTCACCTAATTAGTTTTGGATTGAACCCGGATTGAGAAAATGAAATACCTTGGAACCTATGGGACCTAATTTTTCAATTAGTTTTCAGCGACGTTAAAATTAAAAAATTGCTTCGAAAATTTTAGGAAATATTCAAATTATCTCATAAAATATATAAAAAAAATCAGCAAAATATGTTAGGTCGTTTTTTTAAATAAAAATTAAAATAATAATTACATCTATATAATATGAAGAGATCATGTGACCCCACTTCAAAATAAAATATGGAATCCATATTTTTTACCCACAGTAAAAATCGTGATTTTTAAAGTTCTTTTGGTAGATATGTCATATGTCTCTTGGTAGATATGTCATATGTGGAGGACACTGGCGATGGTTAGGTTTTGGTATGATTCGAAAACAGATCCTGCCTTTCTTTATAAAAGGGCCCGCAAAAGTCGTATGTATCCACTTTAACTACAAACTAATAGACCAAATTTCGTAAAATTTGGTAGATGAGTCATTCGTGGGTTAGCCTTGTTTTGACCAGATTTGGGTATGATTAAAAAAAAAATAACCTGCCATTTCTTGTGGTGAGATGGATTTTACACATAAATACAATAAATATTAAACACTTAAATGCATTACCGATACTCACCAAATAGTCCCACCAGGCTCAAGCGCGTTAAAGTATAGTGGGGTCCGATTGGACCTAAGTATATTGCGTTTGCTGAAACAATTAATCACTCCCTTTTTCGTGGCCACTTAGCAATTTATTTACAAAACACATGAAATCTCAATTCAAACATTAAATACAAAATACACAATTACAAATGAGTTCCCAATTTACCCAAGCTTGACCTCAGGGGTGCACAGTTTATTTTGCATTAATTTGCATATTTATCTTATTTATCATCCAAACTTGTAATTAATTACTTTTGTTAAGAAAACAATATATATATATTCAATTTTGCAAATCTCCCATTTAGCATAACTTTGCCCTTACACTATTAGCTCACACAAATTAAGCTTAAACATGTTTAAAGATGTTTAAAGATGTTTTAAAGATGTTTAAATAAAACATTCATATACACATTTTAAATCAATATTTTATTCTCATACCTTCATTACATACGAACTCCACTGAGTGCTGTAGCTGACCTCTGCATGTTGGAATGGGTGGCACGCTTAATTGAAGTTTGGTTCATTTATTTGAATAGTTCATGGAAAACACTACCAGTCTGAGAAAACACGGTTGCGTATCATCAGGTGACGAAAACTTTTGCCAAGTATTATTTTGGAGATGGGCACACTGTCCACTTTCCTTCTCCTCCTCTCACTTTGGCTTGGTCCCAGTGGATCTTGTGAGATCTACGTACAGGCCTTTGCCTAAAGAGTGGAGATCAGATACTTTATTTGTAGAGATTGGCTGCTGCTTAGGAGCCCTGGATTGATGCTCCGCAAATATTCCGTACACACAGTATTACAGTTACCACGGCTTAAATGCAGCTAAAGGAGCAAAAGGTCCTACACCGCGCCGTTTTGGAGGCAGAGCTGTTGCACTGCAACCACAAAAACAATGACGAGAAGCTCCACTTCGTAGGTGGTCTGCTGCTTAGGAGCCCGGGATAGGTACCCCTACAAGACTCAGTCCACGTACTTTCGTAGTGATGATTTGGCTAAAAATAGTCGAAACCGTTCTAAAATAGCTGTGACTAAGCCCTGTCACAGCTGCAAATAAACAGAAAGCTGTTTCTGGAGAAATATATATGCTACTCTAGAGTCTGTTACCCCTGGTTAGGTAACATGCGCCGGTTCAGTGAAACTTGTAGAAACTGCCGCACGACAAGTGCCGTCAAGGCCGCCTACTTCGTTGCACGGATGCGTTCCTCGCACAGGTGCTCAAAGGAACCCAGGAGACCTTTCTCCATCAAACATCAGATTGCGTTTGAACTTTTTGTCAAATTTCTAAAATTTCCAGAATTTTAAAAGAAGGGGTGCGACAAAAAAAGGGAGGAAGTCCCCCACTTCCCATTCGCTGTTTCCCAAAACGCAATAAAAAAAGACGGTCCAAAAATGCTTCACACCATTGGTTTTTGAAGCGACGCTCATTTTTTATGCGCTCCACTCAAACACAAGAACCAGAGGGCATTCTACAACCGGGTGGTCCAAGGATCGAAACCCCGACGCGAGCCACACCTGACAGGGCTATAAATTTTCAAAGATTTGTAGCTCAACTGGTAGCTCAATCTCTGAATATTTACAATCCATGTCAGTGCGCACACAACCCAACGGCGCCAAAATCCCAATTCCGTCTGTGCAAAGGCCTAGCTATAAACATAAATCACAAACATTGTATACATTTCAATTACAATACACATTTCCCTTTTTTTCCCAGGGTTACGTATACAAATATGTGATTACAGTATCACATTTCTATCTTCCTTTCCTGACTAGCAAAAATTGTAAAAGATCTAAAATAAAAGACTCCGTACTCTTAAATGTATCAAAGAAATAATTGTTTCAACGTAAATTTTGACGATATAAGGAATAAGGCCAATCCCATAGCTCTGGGAAGAACCGTTCTCGAGATATTTTTATTTTATTTTAGTTTCTCAATTTTATGTTATGCCCCTTTGGAAAATACGTCTAGTTGCTAAATGAAAACGAGCATTGAATTATAACTGCGAATTCAGAGCAATTTCACATAATTATCTATGTTATTTTGGGCAATTAAACTCAATTTAATGAAATGTGAAAGAAAACGAAAATTAAATTATGTCTGTAGCGAAAGTCATGTGCTGTCCACATCAGATTTTTAATAATGTTTGTATTTTGAAATACTTATCTTTAAAAGAAGCAAAAAAATAAATATTTTATGCAGCTACACATATTAGAACATATAATGACGAATTAAAATATATTATATATATTTGAAAATTAAAAAAAAATGCCTTACCTAAATATAAAAAAAAAGGAAAAGTAATCAAATAAAGAATAAAATTAACGTGAGGAAGAATAAACTTTTCATTAAAATTTTTAATTTATTTTTTTCTTTCTGATTGCCGTCTCTAAAATGATAATTATACTAATGAATATTTTTTCCCAATCAAGAGAATTTACATTTTCATTTAATACCATCACCTAAATTAAAATTCGAAATTCCTAGCGGTATTAAAACACTGACAGAAAAAAATGTGAAGTAAACAGAAATGCCCAAGTTTCTTCAAGTAATTTTAATGACATTTAATTTTATTAGCCATTTTATCTCTGACTTGATATGCACTATTCATTCCATACTGTGATTTTGTCATTAAAGGGCTATTTTGTATAAATTGATTTCAAATGAATATTTGCAGATTGAATTCTTAGCCTACATTGAGCGTTTTAATAAACAAATGTGGATAAATTATTTATATTTTTATCTTTTAATATTGATAAATAGTGACGCTAAGATATAATGCATGTGTATCTCCCCGTTTGTTAAAAAAACACACTGGGTATCACCTGAGGAAGAGGTGTTGTTGTTGTTCAGACCCAGACCGTCCGACCTACCAGGCAGGTGTAAGGTAACTGTTTGGACGGCCGGAAGAGCCACCCAATTTAGACCGGAACCCAGTGGGGGAGGCATCCACAGAGACCGTACCCTCCTTCCCCTACCACCAACCTCTCGGAAGGACTTACGGACCCACATGTTTAATGTGATCGTACTCCGCGTGAAAACGGCGGCCGTTTTAGCAAAGGAGGGAATCGAACCCGGGCCTACCGAGTGCAATTCCCGCTTTGACCACTGGGCTACCACGCCCAGAGAAAGAGGTGTTGTGGAGACCCAGACCGTCTGATCTACCAGAAAGATGTAAGGTAACTGTTTGGACTGCCGAGAAGTGCCACCCAATTTAGACCGGAACCCAGTGGAGGAGGCAACCTCTCGGAAGGACTTACGGATCCACATGTTTAACGTGATCGTACTCCGCGTGAACACGGCGGCAGTTTTAGCAGTGGCGGGAATCTACCCCGGGCCTACCGAGTGCAATTCCCGTGCGCTGACCACAGGGCTACCGCGCCCTTGAGGAAGACGTGTCGAAAGCCCAGGCCGACCGACTCATCCGAAGAGTGAGATCAGCAATTTGGGTGGCCGGTGAGAAAGAGGTGTAAAGAACCTCACTGGCCGCGATCGGGAATCGAACCCTGGATCTCCGAACAGGCCAGCAGATGCTTTACCGTTGAGATACTGGGACGAATTTGCAAGCTCTTATTTTGAAGTGGACTCTGCATTATCCACTGTCTAATGTCAGATTAGTGTGTAACTGAAAATCTGATTGACCACCTCCTGCTGTATTTACCACAGATTAGTCTCCTGATGCTATTCTTATTCGCCAGGTTAGCTCCCTACATGAGTCCACTGCATCCGTGCTAGTTGCACTAGAATCACTTTTATACTGTACCTCCAACATCTTTACACTAACTTACAGAGTTGATTTAATCAGACGCCATTCTAAAGAACATTGCTGCCCCAAACGACAATCGACCCGTGGATCTTCGAAATGGCCAGCCGACGCTCTACCGTTTAGCTACTGGGATGAAATCACAAGCTCTTATTACCGAAGTGAACTCTTCAGAAGTTTCAATGCCAGTCCAATCGTGTGTGCCAATTCTTGTTTCAGATTGGGTAGAATGTTTTTCATTCAGCTTTCTGGTTGGTTCTTTCTGGTTGGGCTTTCCTTTCACGACTTGGGAATATATATATTCCCATCTGCTTCTTCTATTTGTGCCCATTTCACCTCATTGATATCAGACGTGTTGCTTCTTTAGCACTGACAAAGGGGATATAGTGCATACTTGAAACATCTATGCTGCATTATTACTTTCCTGTACAATGCATGGTAATGTATATGGGATCGTATCGAAACTCGCAAATCGAATTTTCGTTGGATCTACACGCTTCGAGAAATCTGGAACTCGAAACAACTAATTTTAGCGTGACGTCTTGGGCGTGTGTTAGTGTGTGTTAGTGTATAGATCTGTCGGTGCAATGGATGTATCCACTCTATCTAAGAGACTAATTCGCCGAATTTCACAAATTTGGTAGATAAGTTATTTGTGATTTTCCTTGGTGATGATTAGATATTGGTATGATTTGAAAAAAGAAGCTGCTTTTTATTGAAAAATGACCAGCAAAAAGATGTGTATCCATTCTAGTGAAAAAACTAATTGAACAAATTTTATAAAATGTTGTAGATAATTCATCTGTGGAATACTCGTGCTAATCAGATTTTAGTAAGATTCGGCAAGCAAATATCTGCCTGTATTGCAAAATGGCCCGGGAAAATTGCCAAATCTAAAATAAAAGACAATTTGTGCTGAAATATATAAATTAAATTATTCTTTTATAAGTGACTTTTGACACGAAAAGATTACGATTTACCCCATAAAACGTGATTTATAGATAACGTGATTTAAAGATATTTTACATTTTTGAGGTTTTTAGCGTCGTCTTTGAAAATATATCTAATCACCAAATGGAAACGAAACTTGAAATAAAACTACAAATTCAGTGCGATATTAAATAATTGGCAGATGTCATTTTGAGCGACTAATCTCAATGTAATAAATCATAAAAGAATAAAAGAGAAAATGGAGTTGAGTCTGTAGATAAAGTCATACGCTGCTCATATCAGGATTTTCTCTTTTATTTGTAATACATTTTTATGTTACAAATATTTCAAGAATTGGAATTAAAAAAAAATAGAAAAAATAGTTTCAATATGAGAAATTAAAATAAAATTAAAACAATTTGTTTTAATTCTTATAATCATCTTCAAAGAATATAAGAACAGAATAAAGAAATTGTTAAACATCTTGAGACGTGAACATACATAAGCGATTCCATTATAATCATGTCTCTAACGTTCAACACGACTAAGATTTACTGCTTGTATGCCTCATAAAATCTAAACACGTATTTATGACTGCCAGTAACAGTGTACATGACCTGGTGATAAAAATTTTACTCAACTATTAGGTACCACTAATTTATTGCTTCCGCCTGTAAATTAATAAACCGATTTACTGTTTTAATGACCTTGTTTATTATGCAGACTTTCAACAAATTACGTTCAATATCCCAGCATTCAAAAATATGTTTTTACACTTAATAGATTAGAATATATTTTTTTTATTTATAAATTGTGAACTGTTTCAGATAATTTATTCGAAGACTCTTTGTTAAGTCTTATTTGTATACATTAATGATTTTTTTTTCATGGTATCACACTTGAATATACAGAAAGGAGAAAAGGAAAACAGCGTGGAATTTGTTTTTGTAATTTCTATGATCTGATTTCATTTTCAAGAAGTTTTATTTATGTTGATTATTACACAAAATATTTCCCCAACAGCGGGGTGGTTGATATGAACATAGTTCGCCCTGGAGACGGGGAAACTACTTCCTTGGTGAGTCATAGGCTATGGTTCTTATGATGACATATATATGTCTTTTGAATAATATATATGTATCTCGTATTCGATTGGGTATTTGTCACATCTTTAACGTTTTGCATAAAAAAATAAATGCGGAAATATCAAATCTCCTAACCAGATTAGTGACTAATTAGGGGCTTAATAAAAGACAATATGTGTTCTTTGTTTGAAAAGCAGTGCTAAACGCTACACTGTAAAACATTTATAAGCATGTTACTGAAAGTTTCAGGAGGATCAGCTGTCCGTAATGGGGAGTAAGGGTCGTGATAGTTATGATAATATATATATTTATATATACGTAAATACAAAAATAAAGCTTCCGAAAACGATAATTAGCTGAATATTTCAGAAATGAAACTGGAATTTTCATGACCGCCTGTAATTGTGGCATTTCTTATCAGAATGCCGAAATTATCATCAAAAGAGCTGAAACAAATGAGCAAAGGTTGTAAAATGTTTTACAGTGTAGGTACGATAAACCTTAAATGTTTGCAAACGGTGTAGATAGGAAATAAAATTAACCTTATGTGTGCACTAAAAATAAAAACTTCGTAAAACACATACAAAAAACTTCTTCACTAGTTTTGAAATCAAATAATAGCGTACATCTACAGGACCGAGATGAAGCACGACCTCCCTTGCTAGAGTTCAGTCACCCACTATAAGGACTTGTAGCTGAAGGTAGGATAAAAGAAGTTGTCAACACTACGGAAATTAACTGAAATGTGGCTTAAATCGACTTTCTCATAAAATAAATCCTTTTTAAGTAGTTTGTGACTTATTTTTCTTTTTTTGCAAATTTTGCAAGAAGAGAAATTTGGAAAATCTCTAGTTGGTTAAAATGATCCCAATTGTAGCATGTTGCCATCCATTTTAAAGAGCTTGAAAAAATATTTTTATTGATACCAAGTTTTACAATGTACTCCCTCAGAGAGGTAACTTTTCCCCGAGAGGGGCTAATAACGTCACGAACACAAAAAATGTATCGTGGTTACTTTTCATAACAATAATTGAAACTGTTAAGTTTCGGAATAACTGAACCCGACATAACCCATTTTATGCATACTTATGTCATTTCTTGTTCTATTCTGTCATGTTAAGAAAATATAAACTTTCAAAGTTTTCGTTCGAATTTAAAAAAAATTATATCTAGTTTTAGACTTTTCGATAAGAAATTAAATTCAATAACAGCTTCGAAATCGGAAAATTTCGTGAGAACAATACTTTATACTATACTAAAAATAGTATGATCAATTAACAAGAAAGATCAATCATGCATAAAGCATTGATTATGAAACACTTTCCAACTTCAATGCAGTTTTATATAAATATCTCAAAAATGCGATACATTCCTCGGTAATATTTTTAAAATTATCAGAATACTACAATAATTTATTATATTTGAAAGCTTCATCGAAAGCAAATGAACTTTATTCAAATAATGTCATCGAAATATAAATCGCATCTATATAAAAGCAGCGTTTCATTCATGACTAGCATCTCAATCCTGCGGTCATTCCTAATGGGAAACAAAATCCGGTGCAATGCGCATGCTCACGGACTCGTCCTCTCCAGTGCTTCAATATTTCGTCAAGGGGTGATATAAATCACAGACTAATATTATATATATAATATTCTGTGATATAAATAGTGTGCAGAAGCTGAAGATACAATGTTACGATCGAAATCGCAGCTGACAGTCTGACATGCTTCCCAATTACAGTTTTACGATTAAAATCGTAAAAATGCGATCCAAAATGTACAACATTGCATCCCAATGAGAATATTTACGAATATGTACAGTGTTGCCTTGGATTTTAATGTTCGTTCTGAGATTTTACGATTTTTAGACATTGTCAATTTGTAATGTAATGGTTGAATGGTAAACAGAACGAAGAACTGCCCTCTATTTTTTAAATTCTAATCCGATTTTAAATGTATGGTAAAGGAGTTTTATTTTAAATAATATAATACTTTATGATTTCGTAATATAGTATTCTGTGATTTATATCACCCCTTGACGAAATATTGAAGCACTGTAGAGGACGTGAGCATGCGCATTGCACCGGATTTTGTTTCCCATTGGGAATGACCGCAGGATTGAGATGCTAGTTCATTCATGAGCATGTTTCCAATAGTTTCATTCATCACAATACTATAATCATTTATTTTACTTAAAAATTTGAAAAATTGTTAACTACCATATTTATTTTAAAATGTAAAACCTCTCTATATAAAATAATGAATCTCTTAGAAAGATATTTATTATATAATTTAACTCATTTTTCTTTCTGGAGGATATAGCAAAATTCAGAATTTAATTGAATTTGTTTTTCTCCCTATATTAAAAAATTTTTATTTAAAAAAACTACCTAACATATTTTACTGAAATGTTTTCTATATATTTTATGGCATAATTTGAATATTTCATTAAACTTTCGAAACAATCTGTGAATTTTAAATTCGCTTTAAAAATGTTTGAAAAATTGGTCCCATAGGGTTCAATGTATTTAATTTTTTCAACCCGGGTTCAATCCAAAACTAATTGAGTGATATTATTCATTTATATTCCCGTAGGTCCCACCGACCGTCTGAACAACATACTAAAATTTCATTTTGATAAAGTCATTTTTGCGGTAGTTATCGTGCTAACGGGCAGACAGACAGACAGACAGAATGAACAAAGTCATAAACACTTTGAAACGGTGTTGTAAAGTGTTAAAAATGAAATGGGGAGAAATTCCAGGGAAACTACGAACACACAGAACTACAGAGGAAAGAAAAAAGGAAATAAAACGGTAAGATAATGGATAAAATAAAGATTAAAATTCACGGAATAAAGAGCAACAATGAACAATAACGAAGAAAACCAAATACATTTAAATCAGCTGTAAAGATAAATAGTAAAATTGGAAATACCGGGATTGGTGATATCTTTCCATTTCTTTCCGCGGCACTGACTTCTTCTTTTTTCCTACCTTCAACAAACGTATATCATCCGCAGTTGCCCACTTTATTAAGTTTGGTCGCGTCTCCTATCTGTAAAGAAGGTTGTTATTTGCCTTTTTAAAATAATTAGAACAGTTTTTTAGTGTATGTTGTATCTCTTATTGCAGCAGGTTTTAATTATTATTGATTAAAGAGTACCCTTAGAAAACTAGATTGCACATACGATCAATCCTTTAAGAACATTCTTTGAAACAATGAAGTCCGAAAGGAAATAAATTTATTCAAAATCGTTTATGAGCATCGACAAGCAAGCATCGACAGAGATGCTTGCTTGATAAATTGGAACGACACGAAAAATACAAAATAAAAAATATTCCATTGCGGACACCAAAATGCAAGAACTCAAGTTATAAAAATTGTTTTCATTTAAATAATTTTCGATAATCATATTCACTTTTTTTCCTTCTGCTTATTTTATTCTTTAATGGACTAATGCTACACCACTGCTACAAATGTTTCAAAAGTCTGCATTTGTCTGTGTAGCCTCATGCTCGAAGTCTAATGGATCTGGAAAAAGTTACGTATGTTATTATCCTGTCTCCTAAGTAATTACAGTTAATGAACCGTTGTATGGTTACAAATGCATTAGTTGTTGTATTTTGTCACGTGATTAAGTGTGTTGCGCTGTTAATTATATAGTCGTTCCAGAACTTGAAGTAATTTGTAAGCATGGCATTTCAAATTTAGTAGTAATATTGACTTGATTGTAATATTAATTTAGTGAAAATTTCAGTAAATCTACATCCGAATAGAAGAAAACGCGGTATACGGGTGTAATAAGGTTATAAAAAAAGAAAACATTGCAAAACAATGATAAGAACAACTTTTAATATCCAAACAAAAGTGAAAGAAACAGGGTCACAATACGAGCGTCAACCTCAGTGAAACAGAATGACTAAAGTAATGTGATGCTGCAGTTTTATACGGTGTATGGGAACCTCGGGTAGCCACGTATGCTGCACAACGATTTCCTATACTTTCGATGAGGGTTTGGATGAGTTGCGTGCTCAAAGAATTCCAAGCCTTACGGAGAGCAATTTTTAATCCCGGAACGGCGCTTGGTGGTTAGCAGAGGGCTGCCAGATGTCTCCCGAGCATATCCAACACATGCTCTATTTTATTCAGATCAGGAGAGGTGGAAGGCCACTGCATGTGCTGGATATCATCAGTTTGAAGGAAGTCTTCGAACAAGGTCACACTGTGAGGAGGAGCGTAAGATTCCATGAATATGAAATCGGGACCAACAGCACCTTGAAACAATCGAACGGTAGACTCAGGGGCGTCGGATCTGTATCTTTGATCGGTAACTGACCCCGTGTCGAAGATGTGAAGGTCTGTGCGGCCGTCCATTATGATGCCTGCCCAGACCATGACTCCCCCAAACTGAAAACAATGTCTTTCTGTGATGTTTTCCCGGTGAAAACACGTTACACGTTCTCTCCAGATCATGATACGACGAGAATCAATTTGTTGGCCGAACCTGTACTCACAGAATACTATATTCAGAAGGTTCACTCCCATAGGACCCTATGGCAACATTTTAACATGGGATGTCGCATAGACACTAGAGCTCCTGAGTTGGACCAACTGAACTACGATGCGTCTGCCAGATTTGGCGCGTTATCGCTCGCTTGGCGATTTTATTTTTAAAACGAGAGGGGAATAAAATGTTGAGGACTGTACTTTTATAATTTTTGAAACTATAAAAATGATCAGGATTTAAAAATACATTAATCTGCAACATAAATATATTCATTTGTTTAAGTAAATTTAAATAAACATAGTTATTATAATTAATTCAAATAATCATAAAAGAGATTAAAAAATAGACACATTGCATTGTATCACTATAAAACATAATGCACAAAAAATTACAAGCTAACATACTCAAAAGACTGAAATATTATATAATATTTCCAGTCTAAAATGTATACTAGCGTGTTGATCGTTAATTACTTGATCCTTAATTTGTTCTGGGATACTGATAATAGACTTTTTTTTAAATATAAAAATATTCATATAGTAAATATAAAACTTACATAAATGTACTATCGAGGTTGTGGAACTCAATCATTAATTAACCGAGGGGGGGGGGAGGTAAATTTTCCATCATAAGGCACTTAATTATAATTTTACATACATATATACACATACAATATCACATTCAACTAAGAAAAAGCTATCCAAATATCAATTATTTCACATTTTATAAAAATACGGAAAATATTGTTTAACTAATTATACCACTACCTCTTAAAATTTAGTCTAATCTGGCAGTAATAACACAACACTAATTTCGTATGATGAACACATGTATACTTATATGAACACGTGTATAGTTATGAACACGTGTATACTTATAATGAACACGTATGTAGGATGGTGATAACTAAAATTATTTCAATTTTAATAAAAATAAATTACATACCCTGTAACGCAACCAGTTTTCTTTTATCAATCCATTTCTATGAAATGATCTAAACACTTACCAAATAATCCTTTTTCACGTTACTCAAACCACGCTAGTCTGTTTTAAGTTTTCGTCGAGCGAAATAGGGTTATAACATTGAAAATCGTCTTGGACTCATACCAGACCATCGCCAAGCGCTCAGACCAAACCAGACCATCGCCAAGAGCGCGCCAACCCTTGTTTTGGTCTATCTCTAATGGCCGCCGCGCAAACGAAACTATCGAGAGTAGCAGGTCTGTATAACATTAGTCTGTGCCTGTACTCGTCACTTAACATTACATTGTCCCACTGTTGTCCATAATTTACACTTGCATTTTCGGTTAAGAAGTATAATTGGTCTCTAAATGTCATACTAAAAAATTTAGTAAAATTTTTGGTACTTAAAAACTGCTTCAATTTTAGGCTTAAAATGAAATGTCGAGCAGTTTTGAGAGGTAAAGTGGTGTAGGTTCTTTTTATAATGAATTTGTATCGTCACACCTAATTCCAGTATTTCGATGTTTAACTCTTTCCAACATAGTTGTAAAGTGTTTATGACTTTGTTCATTATGTCGGTCTGTCCGTTCACACGATAACTGACGTAAAAATGGCTTTATTAAAATGAAATGTTAGTATATTGTTGAGATGTCTTTGGGACATGTAGGGAATCTAAAAAAAATAAAATCACCCAATTAGTTTTGGATTTAACTCGTTTTTAAAAAGTGAAATACATTGAACCCTATGGGACCCAATTTTTCAAACATTTTTTAAGGGAAGTTAAAACTCACAAATTGCTTCCATAATTTTAAAAAATATTCAAATTATCACATAAAATGTGCAATATAAAATGTCTTAAAATATATAAAGTAAATTTTTAAATAAAAATTGAAATAATAATTATACCCATATTATATGAAGAGATCACGTGACTCATTGCAATTTAAAATATGGCATCATTAACATTTCCAACCACTGCCACATATATATCCGTAATGCCTTATTATCGTCATTTGGTTTTTCTTTTTAAATCTGGAAGCTAAGAAGATCAAAATATACTCAATTCGAAATTCTGGCCCAATTGTCAGTCCTCGATCAATTTGGAATGTGATGTTGACTTTTTTAAATATTGCCTTGCATCGTCATTTTACACCAAATTTTAAAAATTTTGATTTTTTTCGTTGATCTGGAAGGTGAGGCGGATTGAATGAAACCAAAGCCAAGATTCGAAATATAATGAAAGCGATCGATGATTTTGATATATCAAGTCCTCAATTACTTAGTCAATTCAGTGCATGCAGCGTAGAAGATCGTGATATCTCTGGAACAAATTTAGAAAATCTAATAAAATTTAGTATAATTGTTCTAATCAACGAACATCAGAGTCCGATCGATAATTAGAGTGTTCTGGTTAAGGCCTTAAAGGTTAGAGCATATTTTATGAAAATTTAAAAAAATGTTATTTAAATAGAGTTATGCATAAAAATGTTGTAAAAATATCTATACAAGCATATGGTACATAGATAGTATATGGTTTTCTATTCAACAGGGAATATCTAGAATTAATTTTTGTAAAAAGCTATTACGTGCACAACCATTTTCAAAATATTTATATTTCTTATCGCAAATCATAATCGTCATAGAAAATGAAATAAATATAAATATTTTGAAATAAGTTAATTATTTGAAAATAATCTTCTCAAAATAAATGAACACCACTAATTAAGAGTTATCGTAAGCCTTTCTTGAGATATTAAAATTTTTACTTTACGCATTGGGTACTATATCTTTCTAAACAAATTGAGCAAATAGAAATGAATTTGGTCAGGAAATACCAATGGATATACCAGACCTACTGAAAAGAAAATGTTTGGAGGAGATTTAGGACTAGATAATCGCCATATATATATTTTTTAATTCAATTCGATAATCGAAGAAATTATAAAATTAGAATAATATTACAATTTAAAAAAAAATGTTTTTAAAACCTTCAGACAGACAACATGCATTATTTTTTAGATTTTGTATATGTTTGAACTAAAATTAAGGAACCTAGAAAAATTAACGATATTCACTATTACCAAAATACAATGTCTTGTAACTAATTTTAAATGAAAATAAATGCACATTAACGTACAGAAATAATCATGAGCCGTTCTCTAAATAATGGAGTTTTTACTTTCCAGCGGGCAAGGTGATATTTTTAAATGGTTAAAGTAATAAGAGTAGCATGATATTTGACTATGCTTATTTTAATCAATACCAACAATAAACCCATTGATTTTAATAAATCTTAAATAATAAAAGGCAATGTCTGTGTGTGTGTGTGTGTGTCTGTCTGTCTGTCTGTCTTATACACTATACGTTTCGCGACCGCGCGTCGGAGAGCTACGAAATTTGGCAATCGGAGACCCGGGGGGGAGGGAAGGGGACACGTGAAAACCGATTTTTAAAATTTTAATTATTTTTTTATTTATTTAATGTTTTATGCGATTTCGACCGTTTTTTGCCCTTTTTGCCCTTTTTTCTCCACGATCCAGACATCGTAGAAAAAAACAAATTACACCATCGGAAAGAGCAGAGAATTTTGAGTAAAAATATATCAATTTCAAATCTGAATTTCGATTTCTAATATTTTTTAAAGATTTTAAAACAAAAGTCACTTTTTGCTCAAGAAAACGATTTTTGGTTTTTAAATTCTCGCATCGTGAAAAGTACTCATAATTTCGACTAATAATTTACATTTTCAGAAAGGTCAAACATCTGGCATTCTTACAAGTCTAATCTGGTCCAGAAATAATGAAAATTGCCTTCAGGATCGCAATTTTAAAGACGTCATGATTTTAAATTTCTCGCCGTTCCGCTCGGCGTGACGCTTCGTAATCTCCCCCGCTGAAGCAGGGAAGGTGGTGGGTGGGGACGTCAAGGTGGAGGTGACGTCACGGTTCTGTATATGTATAGCGATGGGTGGGACAATAAGAAACCGAATTAGTTTTTACTTTCCGTTTCCCGCGCTTCCGATTTTAAATGAAATAAGAGCTTAACATATGCACTGTAGAAATTATTATATTTATATTTTAAATGATGGAACGATATGGATTTTTTAAATGGATATTTTAATTTTATGGATATTTTAAATGATGGAACGATGGATATTTTAATTTTATGGATATTTTAAATGATGGAACGATGGATATTTAAATTTTATGGATATTTTAAATGATGGAACAATGGAATGAGGATGATGGAATTAAGAGCTTAGAGAGCATATGGTCATTTTAAATTGTAAATTAGCGCGCGGGAAGTTAGCGGTAGGCCCGGGTACGATTCCCGCCACTGCCAAAACTGCCGAAGTGTTCACGCGGAATACGATCACGTTAAACATGTGGGCCCGTAAGTCCTTCCGAGAGGTTGGTGGTAGGGGAAGGAGGGTACGGTCCCTGTGGATGCCTCCTTCACAGGGTTCCCGTCTAAATTGGGTGAATATAAAGAAAGTTGCGGAGGGCGAGGCAGCCCAGTGGTTAGCGCTCAGGAATTGCACTCGGTAGGCCCGGGTTCGATTCCCGCCACTTCCAAAACTGCCGCCGTGTTCACGCGGAGTACGATCACGATAAACATGTGGGTCCGGAAGTCCTTCCGAGAGGTTGGTGGTAGGGGAAGGAGGGTACGGTCCCTGTGGATGCCTCCCTCACAGGGTTCCCGTCTAAATTGGGTGAATATAAAGAAAGTTGCGGAGGGCGAGGCAGCCCAGTGGTTAGCGCTCAGGAATTGCACTCGGTAGGCCCGGGTTCGATTCCCGCCACTTCCAAAACTGCCGCCGTGTTCACGCGGAGTACGATCACGATAAACATGTGGGTCCGGAAGTCCTTCCGAGAGGTTGGTGGTAGGGGAAGGAGGGTACGGTCCCTGTGGATGCCTCCCTCACAGGGTTCCCGTCTAAATTGGGTGAATATAAAGAAAGTTGCGGAGGGCGAGGCAGCCCAGTGGTTAGCGCTCAGGAATTGCACTCGGTAGGCCCGGGTTCGATTCCCGCCACTTCCAAAACTGCCGCCGTGTTCACGCGGAGTACGATCACGATAAACATGTGGGTCCGGAAGTCCTTCCGAGAGGTTGGTGGTAGGGGAAGGAGGGTACGGTCCCTGTGGATGCCTCTCCCACTCGGTTCCGTTCTAAATTGGGTAAATAAAAAGAATGTTATGGAGATAGTCGCTGGGGGCGAAGAAGCCCAGTGGTTAGCGCGCGGGAATTGCACTCAGTAGGCCCGGGTTCGATTCCCAAAATTGCCGCCGTGTTTACGCGGAGTACGATCACGTTAAACATGTGGGTCCGTGAGTCCTTCCGAGAAGTTGGTGGTAGGGGAAGGAGGGTACGGTCTAAATTGGATGAATAAAAAGAAAGTTATGGAGATTGTCGCGTAGGGCAAAGTAGCCCAATGGTTAGCGCGCGGAAATGGCACTCGGTAGGCCCGGGTTCGATTCCCAAAATTGCCGCCGTGTTTACGCGGAGTACGATCACGTTAAACATGTGGGTCTGTAAGTCCTTCCGAGAGGTTGGTGGTAGGGGAAGAAGGGTACGGTCCCTGTGGATGCTTCTCCCACTTGGTTCCGGTCTAAATTGGGTGAATAAAAAGAAAGTTATGAAGAATATCGCGGAGGGTGAAGTACCCCAGTGGTTAGTGCGCGGGATTTGCACTTGGTAGGCCCGGGTTCGATTCCCAAAATTGCCGAATAAAAATAAAGTTATGGAGATTGTCGCGGATGGCACGGTAGCCCAGTGGTTAGCGCGCGGGAATTTCACTCGGTAGGCCCGGGTTCGATTGCCGCCATTGCCAAAACTGCAGCCGTGTTCACGCGGAGTACGATCACGTTAAACGTGTGGGACTGCAAGTCCTTCCGAGAGGTTTGTGGTAGGGGAAGGAGGGTACGGTCTCTTTGGATGCCTCCCCCATTGGGTTCCGGTCTAAATTGTGTGGCACTTCCTGGCCTTCCAAGCAGTTACCTTACACCTTTCTGGTATGTCGCGCCAACGAGTTTGCCACGGTCAGAATTTTCAAGGGTAGCGAACAGGCTGGTCGCCAAAGGCGGCTAGTGTTTAATAAAAAAAAGCTCAATTATGCATTTTCCCCCAACAAAATCTAAATTTGCCAACATATTTATTAAGTCAAATTTTAAACACATCTTTTGATTGCAGTATTCTGCAATTTGAAAAAAGGTGGGCAACAGTATTTAGATCAAATAAATCAAAATATAAATAAAATATTTAAAGGAAAACAGTGGGTAATATAACGCTAAATTTTAATTTTGTTTGAAAATGCATTTGAAATCTGCTGCAGCATTAAACAATTATTAATTAACTTGTTCCAAATTATTCATTTAAATCAGCAAATAGAATTAGCTTTAAATCCATTATTATAATATAAATTAAGCTTTTAATGAAACACTTAACAAAAATACAGATGCAATGCATAAGCCTTTAGTAACCTAGTATATGTAACATTCAAATTAAATGGACGTAGTTTGTTATTTAATTGGATCATTGTAAATAATTTTTAAATTGCATTTTGTATTATATATATTGTCTTTATTTGATTTGTGTAATGACTTTTGACGATGACTTTCCGTAATGATCTAAAATTTTAAGAATCTACTATCTTATCAGAAAACAAATAAGAAAAACTATTAATTGGATGACTTAATTTCAAATTATGAATAAAAAAGGCTATATTTATTATTTAATGTAATGTAAATTGATTTCTTTAAATGGTTCGAAGTCACACAGAACATGCCAATTAAAGAGAAATGCAGAACTAACTGATCGGTGATCAAATTTATTCTTTAAGTTTGTTTTCGAAGATAAAAATAATTAAAATGCCACCGAAAGAAATAATTTAATGTGGAAATTTAATAATTTTTATAAAAATTAAATAGATAATATGCATATTTAGTCCTCCACGCTATTAAACCGAATACTTCTTTACTTAACTGAAGTATTAAAGATGATAAGTTCACTTATATTTCTTCATTACTGAATATTTTTTTGTACAGGCTTTGTTTACTGTATATTCTTTATTACATGAAATTAACAATAAAAATTGCATATTTTTTTTTTCCTGACTGCAGCTTTTTCGATAATTTCTGTCAATTTTACTGTCTAATATCTAAGCTAACTTTACAACTGATATTGAAGTTTAATTGAATATATTTAATCTAAGTATTTTTTATCCTAATGAGTCTAATTTAGCTCATTAAGTATTTGATTCTCATAAAACTAAGATAATACTGACTTACGCAATCTAGAGCACTAGTACCATTATAAAATTTTCGTAATTACAATTATTACGCAATTGCACCAAAGGTCTAAAATTTCATAAGTTTATAAAATTGCATAGTAAAATGAACTATTACAATTGGTGCTGCCATCTATTAAAAATATTGTGTAGTATGCTTTCAAATGGGGGTCTATCCTTATGACTGAAATATCCATGACGAACACAGGATTCAAAACTGGGCTTCTGTACATACATGCGGATTCTCAAGCCATGTTCATCCGAACATTCAAGTACACATCTATATTTGAAGTGCAAAAGCATCCCTTGTTACACAGCATTTCTAAATGTGTATAATTTTGCCCAGTTTGGTGCTTAGTATTGCATCTATAGAATCTTAATACTACATCTATAGTGCTGAGTACTACATCTATCTATAGTACTACATCCTAAGAACTTAAGTAACCCACATTATACAATTCCAACTAAAAAAATGACAAACAGCTGATGAAGCAAGGCATTTTTCACCTCGGGTGAACAAATTTTCACCATTGGACTTTATTCTAAATGTTTTTATTTTAATTTAAAGTTGAAGACCGGATGCATTTTGTTTTGTTATGCTATAAACACACATTAAATTTAAATTATGAACTGGAAATAAATATAGTTTATTCACAAAATTACAAACCTTTTATTCATATATTAGAGATTGACACTTGCAAATCAAGCTAAACTATCCAATGTTTACATATCTATCAAATAAGCTAATGAACTGAATTTCCATAAATCAACGTCATTATCAACAACTTCATTGAAAAGTTTTTTTTTCTTTTATTGTACCAAGATTTATTTGCATCATAAATCGTAAAATCTAAACTAAATACCTGCGAGTACTTGCCCGTTAAAATAGAATGAAGACTCCCTGAAATAAAAATGCTTGTTAATTTAATGCTTTGGTTAAACTAATACAATATTATATAGATTATCTATTGAAAAATGAACATCGTGTTGCTTAAAAGTGCTGGTTTCATATTAAGGAGAATAGGCTATTTATTAATCAGTAAAAAGATGAAAGTTTAAAGAAATGTGTGAAATATTGCAAACATAACGTAATAAAAAATGCGTTCTGTATCATTTTAAAAATTTCAGTTGCGTAACTAACAGATGAATGGACTTCTATGGTGTAAGAATGATTTTTACTTTCCTTATATACAAAATGTATCGAATTCGAGTTTTCGTTTTCGAGTTTTCGACGGGAGAGCACGTTTCAAGCATCCCTGATCACGAATCAAACATTTTTGAAGTGATGTCTGTGTGTGTGTGTGAAAGTATGTGTGTGTGTGTGAAAGTATGTGTGTGTGTGTGTGTCAGTGGGTCTGTGGAGACGATAACTGACGAACGAATGGACCAATTTGAACCAAATTTTGGTACAAAAACCACAATCCGTAAACACTGGAAGCCTATTGTTTTTATACGGAATCCAATGTTCAGAACCCCCCTAAATTTTCTAATGAAATTTTGAAAAAATCGTCAAAAAATAAAAACCACTAATAAAGTTACGCAAATAGACATTTCTTATGTAATTTTTCATTAGAAAACGATTGACATAAATTTTAGAACGCTAACACGAGCCGTTCTCGAGATATTGTACATTTAAGAAAAATATCAAAAAGTCATATAAAATAAAAAAAAATATATTTCCTATTGATAAACATGTTCACTTTTCATATGCAATACCATACGATAAATTGGGTGCCATCATTCTCGTGGATCTAGCTCGTTCCATTTATGAAAAAAGATACTCAGAGTAACACTTTTGCATTTGAACGCCAATAATCATTTATCTGCTGTAAGAATAACTTATTTCTTAGTGCACAACGCTTGGCGAGATTTTGGCGACGAATTTGGCGACTATTTGAAATGTGGCCAAATTAATGAAAATCTCGCCAAATGGTTAAAAATGACGTTAAATCAAAGAAAATGACGACTAATTGTCGAAAATTCAATGTCTTGGAAAGAATATTAGTATCTACTATAAGAAAAACCTATTTTTAACTGCAAAAAATTACTACTTTTAATTATAAATTCATTAAATTATATAAGGAAAGTCATGTGTTGCCCACATCAGATTTTGTAAAATGTAAACAGCAAAATATGTAGAATGAAGAATATGTAGAATTGCTGTATTTCTTTAACACAAAATAATTTAGTCCATGGAGTCTGCATGGCTGATATGAATGAAATATTAATTGATTTTATAAAGAAAAGGACGTTTTTTTTTCGATGAAGTTTTAAGCATAGAGTTTAATTACTTGTAGCTCCATGGTCTTAATTTTTAAATAAATTAAATTATTATTGTATTGTTATGAATGAAATGAATGGGAGAAAGTTATAAATGAAATGCTGTTTTTACAGAGAGATCCAGGCGTGTTATTTTTTCTATGACGTCATTTGAATTAATTTCAGTTGTTTTCGATGAAGTTTTCAAATATAATAAATTATCGTAGTATTATGATAGTTTAAAAAATATTACCGTGGAATGTATCGCAGTTTAGAGATATTTAAACCAGGCAATTTATATTTCAATGCCGTCATTTGAATGAAGTTCATTTTTTTCAATGAAGGTTTAAGTTTTCAAATTAATAAATTAATATAGTATTGTGATAAGTTTTAAAATATTACCGAGGAATGCATTACATTTTCGACTTCTGTAAATAAAATTGCATTGACGTTTGAAAGTGTTTTATAATCAATGTTTTAAGCATGATTGATCTTTCTTGTTGATATATAATAACATCTATGGTTGGAGTTACTACTGCGGAGAAACGGAGCGTTGAGCAAAATGTAAATATTTTAAATGTTTATACCTTTGAACTTAATAGAAAAAATGCAAGTAATGTTTCTTGTTTTGTCTGAAATAGGGTCTAGATTATGAATTTATAAAAAAGGAATTTCAGTATTTCAGTAATTTGTTACAGTGAATTCCGATTTCTCTAATCGCATGGCGTTGTTTGAATCTAGTTAACCAGCCTGATGACGCATCAAAAGCCCCTTCCATTCCAAGCTTTTCGAAAAATTGCTTAGCTTTTGCAGCAATAATCGGTCCTGAAATGGGTGTATCCTCACTTCTTACTTGACTCACCCATTTTAATAATGCCGCGTCCAATTCTTCATAGGTGCTGGTTTTCATGGTTTTCCTTTTTTTCATGGACGATAAGTTGCCCGATGCGTTGCCCGATGGAATTGAATGAGTTGCCCGATGGAAGGAAATTGCATTAGTTTATCTTTTTGCTTCATAATGTCTCCAACTGTAGACTCTCCAGTGCCATACTTCAAGCTCATTTGTTTTTTCGATGAACCATTTTCAATTTTTTTTATCAACTCTAACTTATCTTGGATGGATAAGACAACTTTTTTTCTCTTTTCGCTCATCGCTAAAATTACAAGTTTAAACAGACGCGAGCAATCGTGCACACAAATTGACCGCAACGTACTAAAGTGATGTACAAAGTGTGTCAATTCTGACTTGACATGACAAGCGTAAAGGAATGGGGAGGTACGGAAAATGACCTCGGCCAATTCGCTGCGACCTTCAATCTGGTCCGAAACCTGACAAATGGCATATTCGTCCATTGTACAGGTTTCGTTGAACTTGGGGGGGAGGGGTAGAAAGGAATAAGAACAATCCGATTGTTGCTCTAAAAATAGATTTTGCATTTGTTGATCATGAAAGGTGTGTTGCGAGTTTATTTCTCTACATTCCGTAAATGATCGTTGCAAAAAAAAAAGAAAAGAAAAAAAAAATCGCGGAAAACCGCTCGGATAATCGGGAGTTTATTGTAATAACATCTATGGTTGGGGTTACTCCTGCGGAGAAACGGAGCTTTGAGCAAAATGTAAACATTTTAAATTTTTATACCTTTGAACCTAATAGATAAAATGTAAGTAATGTTGTTTTGTCTGAAATAGGGTCTAGATTTTGAATTTAATAGAAAGAATTTCAGTATTTCAGTATTTTGGATTTTTTATTTCGAAAAGACTTTTAAAATAATGCTCTCCGAGCTAGTGTTCTTTTTCTTTCGTTTTTACTAAATTTCACTCGATATATATAGTGACCTATACAATATAGATGCAAATAGTAAACGATGCAATTGTATACTAGAAAATTTAGTATTGAAATCTATATTTATTATTAAAATAGAGGCGATCACTACCGATAGTTATTATTTCAGATATTCGTTGTTGTAAAATGAACTGAAGAGAAGAACATTTTGAATAAAAAAATTAAATTATTATTTACTGCCAAAATATTTTTTAAACGCGACAACTGCGTTACATAATCCAACAACAACTACCTCATATTAAGTCTGAATCTTGATTCCAAGAATCGACTAGAAGCTTCATGACAAACCCCACCCCAATTCAATAGGTTGATAGAGCACCCGCCGACATTATTCCAAGGATATTATTGGAAGAGATCCCTTCAATTTGTTCCCTAAATGGAAACTATTATCAGTATTTATAACTAAGGAAGGCTCAAATATGATTGGAATGGAGATGATAACGCATCGAAAGATATGCAATGTTGGAATTCCATTTCAGACCTTTTCCGAATACCAGAGGGCCTACTTGGAAGAGCCACGGATTATATTCGTATAATCCACTGGTGGCAAGTGCACCAGGTTGAGCCTAGGGATGCCAAACTGAATGGGGAGGAACATGTAACGTGTCAATTCTTGTAGAGGAAAGTGAGAGGACTCTTCTGGTACTTGAGTATTCAAGTACGCAATGCATAGGCAGTGTCAGTATTTTCTATGTATTGTTATATTTTTTGTTCATTATTTATATTATTTTTGTTATTTATTTGTTCATTTTAGCATTTTATTTAAATAAATAAATAAATCATAATAATTAAATTTTCTGCTACAGAGATATTTTTGATATAAATAATATCTATGGTTGGGGTTACTCTTAAGGAAAAACGGAGCATTAAGGAAAATGTAAATACTTTAGACGTTTATACCACTGAACTAATAGAAAAAACTGCGAATAATGTTTCTTGTTTTACCTGAAATAGGGTCTAGATCATGATTATATAAAAATAAACTCAATATTTTAATATTTTATTTTTTTTATTTCGAAAAAAACTTTAAAAAAATAGCTCAGTAGTAGTGTTTTTTTCATTTTTCTAAATTTCGCGAGAAATATATAGTAAACAGTAAAAGACAGATGTAAATAGTAAGCGATAAAATTATATACTAGACAATTAATATTAAAATATGTATGTATTAGTAAAATAGAGGAGATTGCTACTGACAGTTATTGCTACTTATATTCATTGCTGGAAAATGAACTGGTAAGAAGAATATTCTGAATCAAAAATAATTAAATTATTTTCTACAACAATATTTTTTAAACGCGACAAATATGTTATATATTCCGACAACGATCAACTCCTTTCAGAGGCTGAAGCTTAATTCTGCATTTTTGAATTTTGAAATTGAGCATTTGGATGCAATAATCAATGTGGAATTTTGTGGTGTAGTATGTTATATTGAATTTTTAATTTTGCATGTAGTAGAATATCGGGCATTACGTTTTTTCAAACCTAAAACTCTCCAATTTTCATTAGTAAGAGACAACTAACCTTTGCGGCTTGAATATTCAAGTACGGACTGCATAGGCAGTCAGTATTGTCTATGTATTTTGATATTTTGTGCATTTTGAAATTGATCATTTGGAAGCAATAATCAGTGAAGTAGAATTTTTTGGTGCATTAATTTTGCTTATAGTAAAATGTCGGACAAATTGTATTTTTAATCCTTAAACCCTCCCATTTTCTTCATTGAGGGACTATTTACCTTTGTTGCTTGAGTATTCAAGTACGCACTGCATAGGCAGTCAGTATTGTCTATGTACTAGTATATTTTGTGCATTTTGAAATTGAGGGTTTGAGTGCAATAATCTGTGAAGTAGAATTTTTGGTGTCGTATGTTGTATTAAATTATTAATTTTGCGTGTAGTAGAATCTCGGGCATTAATTTGTTAACCCTAAATCCTACAACCCTCCTATTTTTTTCAGTGACAGACTACTTACTTTGCTGCAAAGAAAATATAATTTGTCTAGTCATTCAAGACAATCTATTATTTTTTACACATACATTCTTTATTTAATTATATTAGAATTCACATTAATGTTTACAAACATTACCGTTATCTAATACAAAATCATTGCATTAACTTTTAACAGTGAGATATCTTGTCTTATATCTGTAAGTCCAGTGCTTTATTTATTATGTCGAGTGCGGACTGGTGATCACCCTTGTTAACCCGAATATTAAATTAATTATATACTCGTCGTATGAGCGTACTGAAATCAGCACGTACCTCCTACTAAATGGGACACTTTTTTTATCCTGCGCGGGACCTTGGCTTTTCACCCACCGGTCTCTGTCGGGCAGCTCAGTAAAGTCTTGAACGAAACGAAAAGTCATCCTCTGCGGAATTTCTATCTGCGACGTCACTAAGCCCAGGGCAAGTGTAGAGGTAGTCACCAGCCATGTCACCAAGGCCGCAAAGTGGGCATGTCGGAGAATCCGACAAGTCAAAACGATGTAAATGTTTCTGTAGAAAGTCGTGGCTAGTCTAGAGCCGGAATTTAGACACTCCCACAGCTCTATGGAGGGAGAACGGGACAGGTTTCCTTAACAAAGAAGCCCAAGTCCTTCCCCTTGCAAAATCCTTGTAAAATTTTTGTCGAAAGGAGCCAATTTTTAGTTTAACAAGCCTTTTAACAGTGTGATAGTCCAAAGTCGGGCAAGGTTGCAGTAAGTTTGAACCAGCCTTAGCCAGTTTGTCCGCCAGGTCATTACCAGAGATACCGCAGTGGCTGTGGATCCACTGCAGAACGATATGACGTCCCTCCTCCAAAAGAGCATTTATAGCCATCTGACAGTGGTTTACAGTTTTTATATAGCTAAGTGTGATTGAAGAGAGTGAATTGATGGTAGCCTGTGAGTCAATGATGATTACAATATTATACTCTCTTCCCTTGCCAATTTCGTCAAGTGCCAAAGATACAGCTGCCATCTCACCATTGTAGCTGTTACAGAATTCCCCTATAGCTTTGCTCAGCCAGAAACATTTAGAATACACACCCGTACCAGCATTTTTAATGGCATCTATAGCAGATCCATCAGCGTATATATGTAACCAATTTGATGAGGGGTATCGCTCTTCAATAGTAGCAAGGGCAGCCATCCTTCGTTCTGAATAGGACACTACACCCCATTTAACCACATGGAAATATTGCTAGCACCTGCTATGGAATACATAGTCCATATATTAAAAGATTAAGAACTGTGCTCGGGATTTCCAGTAGGGATAAACTAAATTCATTAATTAGTTCCTGCTGCGAGAGTACTGGCTTATGTTAAAAAACACACACGAGCACACGCTTGCCCTAAATAAGCATCAAATCACACCTTCGCTACTCGGACATTTTATCAAGCCAAATGTAATTAGAATGATTGGGCCATCTGAGGTTACAACCATAGAGTTAGAAAGACGGATATAAAAATCCTATAGATAAAACTCTTGAAATCGCCAAAATGCATTGAGAATTATATGTAGGTGTCGCTAGTGAGGAAGCTGCTATTGTTAGTAGACACAACAGAAAAGCGTAGTATTTAGTATATGTATTTTTGACTTTATTTTTAAATTAAAGGTTTCCTGATTAAGAGCATAATTAACCAATAATATTCCGTAGTTGTACGATGAAAAGTAGAAGTTATGGATATATGAAAATGAATCAAAGGTAAAATAATTTTGAATGCGTAGGAATATGCTTATTGTTACAATTCTACTTTGCATTAAATTAATAATTTATTTTTACACAATTGACAGTTAAAATAAATGTTTTAGGCTTTTCGTCATAGAATTGGATACAATACAGGACTACTTCCCTTATTCCAGCAACATCTGAATTACCGTCTTAAATGATATTAGCATTTCTTTATATGAAATTCTAACTCTTTACTTTTACCTCCATTTTTTCAAACTGCCCCCTCCCCCCCACACACAATGAATGAATGTTTCATTCACATCAGCCATATTGTAGACTCCAGAGCTAAATATTTTTGCGATAAAGAATTTCGGCAATTTTCACACAACTCATCTTGCAACATTATGTGTTTACATCCTTCATACATGAAAATCAGGCTTCGTTGTACAAATAATCAAATTTTGATGATCATTTAAACTCAAAAATACTGTAATTGAGTTGGTGTAGTATATAGATGCACAGAAAAAATAAAAAGTAAAGCGGTTTCCGGACGGATGCAGCAAAAATATAAATTAAAAAGAACTTTAAAAATCACGATTTCGACACAAGGTGGATGCCAGGGCCAACGGCCGTACCGTGCTGAAAACACCGGTTCTCGTAAGATCACCGAAGGGAAGCAGCATCGGGCGCGGTTAGTACTTGGTGGGTGACCACCTCGGAACGCCGCGTGCTGTTGGCCATCTCGGGTGCGGTATCCCCGTGGTTTGCGCGCTAGATTTGCACGCTGCCACAAATGCCGCCGTGTTCATGCGGAGTACGATCACGTTAAACATGTGGGTCCGTAAGTCCTTCCGAGAGGTTGGTGGTAGGGGAAGGAGGGTACGGTCCCTGTGGATGACTCCCCCACTGGGTTCCGGTCTAAATTGGGTGGCACTTCCCGGCTGTCCATACAGTTACCTTACACCTTTCTGGTAGGTCGGACGGTCTGGGTCTCAACAACAACAAGGTGGATGCCAGGCCAACGGCCGTACCGTGCTGAAAACACCGGTTCTCGTTAGATCACCGAAGTCAAGCAGCATCGGGCGCGGTTAGTACTTGGTGGGTGACCACCTCGGAACACCGCGTGCTGTTGGCCATCTCGGGTGCGGTATCCCCGTGGTTTGCGCGCTAGATTTGCACGCTGCCACAAATGCCGCCGTGTTCATGCGGAGTACGATCACGTTAAACATGTGGGTCCGTAAGTCCTTCCGAGAGGTTGGTGGTAGGGAAAGGAGGGTACGGTCCCTGTGGATGCCTCCCCCACTGGGTTCCGGTCTAAATTGGGTGGCACTTCCCGGCCGTCCATACAGTTACCTTACACCTTTTTGGTAGGTCGGACGGTCTGGGTCTCAACAACAACAACAAGGTGGATGCCATATTTCATTTTGAAGTGGGTCACATGATCTCTTCATATAATATGGGTGCAATTAGTATTTCAATTTTTATTTAAGAAAGTACTGAATATATTTTGCTGATATTTCTTTAATATATTTTATGGGATAATTTGAATATTTCCTAACATTTTCGAAACAGTTAGTAAATTTTAAATTCGCTTAAAAAATGTTTGAAAAATTAGGTCCCATGGGGTTCAATGTATTTCATTTTTCAATCCGGGTTCAATCCAAAACTAATCGGATGATATCACTAATTTACATTCCCATATGTTCCACAGCCCTTCTCCACAACAAACTAAAATTTCATTTCGATAAAGGCATGTTTACGGCAGTTATCCTGCGAACGGACAGACAGACAGACAGATTAAACAAAATCATAAACACTTTCCAACTATGTTGGAAAGTGTTAACAAAAGTGAAAACTGCCATGGTGTACAGAAAAAACATGAATTTCCCGTGATTATGAGATATTAAAGTTTTAAAAGAAATGCTATTAGTTTTACATTCCCTTCTCAATTATTTTATACATTTTAACTGGATTAATGCAATTAATTGTATTATTAATCAATATATTTACCGGATGATGGGTTACTGACTGAGGATAATATTTTGTCATTGACTGATGTTATTGCCTGGGGACCAATTTATTTAGTAGGGATGGGAATAATGAACTGGGTGATGATAGTATATATTTATAAAAAGTAGATTTATAAGTTAATTTTGACTAGAGAAAATAAGTTTTATAAAATAAGATTTTCTCTTCAATAATTGGCATATGTATAGAAATCATAACGAGAAGTTAAAATTTTGGATTTGGGTGGCTTGATATCATTTAAACTTCAGGGAATAAGAATCAACAATTTTTCATTAATATCTGTTTCTGTTCGTGAATCTGTATGAATTACATTTTTTAACACACGGAGCTGGCGAAACGAAATTTGGTACGATTTTTACAATAGGCACACTTTAAATTATAAAGGGCTGCCTCTTAGTAGAAATGCCTTAAACTAACTTTTGTCACTTTCCTTATATACATAATGTATGAGGAAAGTATTGTGACGGGGTCGAAAATTCGAATTCGAGTTTTCGACGGGAGAGCGCGTTTCAAGCATCCCTGATCACGAATCAAACATGTTTGAGATGACGTCTGTGTGAGTGTGAGTGTGCGTGTGTGCGTGTGTGTGTGTGTTTGTTTGTGTGTGTGTGTGTGTGCCCGTGAGTCTGTGGAGACGATATCTCACGAACGAATGGAGCGATTCGAATGAAATTTGGGAGAAAAATCACAGTCTGTGAATACTGGAAGCCTGTTGTTTTTAGACGGAATCGAATGTTCTGAACCCCCTTAATTTTCGAGTGAAATTTTGAAAAAATCATCAAAAAATCAAAACCTTTAATATAGTTACGCAATTAGACATTTTTTATGTAATTTTTCCTTATAAAACGATTGACATAAACTTTAGAACGCTAGCATCAACGGTTCTCGAGATATTGCACATTTTTCAAATATATTTATCAAAAAATCCCATAAATTAAAAGAATATATTAACTGTTGAGAAACATGTTCACTTTTCATATGTAATATCATGCGATAAATTGGGTGACATCATTTTCGTGGATCTAGCTCGTTCCATTCACGAGAAAAGATACTTTGAGTAATACTTTTTTATTTGATCACAAATAGTCATTTATCTGCTATAAGAATAACTTATTTCTCCTTCCATAACACTTGGCGAGATTTTGGCGATGAATTCAGCGGAATGCCGTCATCTTGGCGGAATGTCGCCAACTTGGCGACTTTTTAAATGTCGCCAAATTAACGAAAATCTCGCCAAATGGTTAAAAATGACGCTAAATCAATGAAAATGACGACTGATTGACGAAAATTCAATATCTTGAAAAAAAATATAACTATCTACTATGAGAATAAGCTATTTCTTTGCTGTAAAAGTAGTAAATTCATAGCATTATATAAGGAAAATCATGTGCTGCCCTCATCAGATTTTTTTCTCCGTGTTGACTGCTGCTGTGCTGTAGTGATAGTTTTATTTACATGGATGCCTGTGGAAGTTTGGAAATTTGAATGACTGAAGCGGAAAATAAATTGAAAGATTTAAAAGCTTGAAATAGTGTAAGAAAGTTTGAAAATTAAATGCTACAGGGATATTTCATACATATTATTGCTCACTTATGCATGTCACACACAGAAATTGTTTTTAATTCTTAAAACATAATTCCTTTCATTACTTCCAGCATTACGGGTATTGTACTGCAACAAATACTTGCCTATCTGTCCGGTGGAGTAAAAAAACTGATGTGTGCAGCACACGAATTTTCCTGCAGATTCATGGTCTCTTTATTTTTTCGATAATTTAATAAATTAAGTTTAATTGCATAAAATAACAGGCATAATTATTTTAAATTGAACTGAATTTGCACTTTTAATTCAATTTTCGTTTTCATTTGGTAACTGGACTTATTTTCAAAGGTGGCGATGCGAAAATGCGAAAAAACTAAAATATCTAGAAAACGGTTAATCTTAAAATGGGGTTGGTCTTAGTCATTTCATCGTCAAAAATTACTTACCTACCACATTGTGTGAAGTTTGGTGTATTAGGTTTCTAGCTAGAGTCAATACATGCAAATTTTGAGGGCTATGTCACAAAAAAAGGCCGGTTTATTTATCCCGAATCCTAACAAAATCTACAAGGGACTTACCTACCGAAATTTATGAAACTCGGTCAATTTGTTTTTCAGTTAGAGTGGATACAAAATCTACAGATAGACACTGGATAGACTCAGATAATATACGGAAGACACGCAGACGTCACGCTAAAAATCGTTTTTTGGTACTCTAGATGTCCCAACACGTGTAGATCCGTCGAAAACACCACTTGCGGTTTTCGACACGATTCCAATAATTTCCCTATACATTACCATATTGTGGCAAAAGAATATAAAAATATTAGTTTAAAGTTTAACTTTATAATTAACATTAATTATTATTATTAATCTTAACATTGCCGTAAATTCATATTTAGTGGAATTATCATTAAATCGTACATTGCTTTGTTGTGCCGCTATAAATCCTCCAATTATTTTACCTTTCGTGCGTGTCTTGTAAAGAAATAATTAATTAATAAAATGCTAAATTGATCACACCATTTAAACTTAAACAATAAAACATTTATTAACAACATTTATTTTCATTACTTATTGCAGCGGAGGGGACATATGCGACCAGAATTATTAAAATGTCTATCGTATCTAGGACCTGTGATAATTGGTGAGCACATACCTTCCAATTAGTCTTGGGCTTTATATCATATCTCAAAGGCTTGCATCAGTCTTAATACTACCATAACTCTTTGGTGTGTGGCATTGATATATCTCCAACATTTTGGAACCTCTACGGGACACTCTACAAATCTGGTTTTTCATTCTTCTCTAATCGTGCTCTGAAGTCAAAATCGTGATAATTTCTGCAGGCATGTTTCTAAGTCAAAATTCCATCATCGTCTCTTATGATATGCTCTTAAGTCGACATCTTTTTCGTTTCTGCTCTAGGTCTCGGGTCACAGGCTGTGGTTTCCTCGGTGAGGGGGGGGGGTAACTCCGCCTTTACTTCTTTTTGGCGCTTATTGGTTACTCCTTTACCCAATGGCATCATTCCACATTTAGCAAGGTCCAGCTCAGCCCCTCTGGTATGGCACCCCTAAATTTATAGTCTTCTGACCTTTAGGTTCAGATCGTAATAAACTTTGGTGCCAGCCAGACAACAATATTTGTCTGCCGTTCTGGCCATAAATTTCAAACATAAAAGTGTCTCAACAAATATGAGATCAATTTCTGGTCTCACACATGCATTGCAGGGAAAGCAAAATGTCCAGTAGCCCTATAGGTTGGGGCGTAGCAAGGGGGATCAAATGGGGGAATCTGGCCCCTGCGCCAGTCAACACAGGCACCGGAATTGGATAGGATATTGGATAATAATTGAATAGGATATTGAGTAATTGCGTCAGTTGTTTGGATGTCTTTTCAAGCAGTGCACTCTGATACGATTGAAATTGCACAGAATAAATTTTTAAGATATCTCTATTACAAGAAAACTGGTGTGTTCTGTTACTCCCTTTCTGTTACTTTGCCTCGTGAGGTGTTTGTTGTGAAAAGCTTACTTATTAGAAGTCATTTCATTTTTCTCTCCTTTTTTAAGAGTCTTTTCGTTGGTAGGGCTGACTTTTCATCTCTTCGGGGTGAGATTGGTTTTCGTGTTCCCAGTTTTAATTCTAGGGATATGCATTTGTTTGCTGAGAGGATGTTTAGAACTGGCGTTGAGGATCAGTGTGCAGTAAACAATTTCTCTAAGCTACACAATAGCCTGCCTGATGATTTCGATATTTTGTTTCTTCATTAACTACTTTTAAAAATCATTTATTGTAATTCTTGTGTGCTTTACTATTTTTATTAACTTACTAATGCTTATTTGTTGTCGGTGTTTTTATTCTGTTTCTATCTCTATGGTTCGTGTTTGTATCTGCCCTCTGCGGATATCTTCTGTGTATTGTTTTTCTTGCTATCACTGGAATTTGCTTCCAGTAGCATGCATTTTCCCAATAAATGAATAAATAAATAAATAAGATTATTTTCTAAAAAATGTACACTCAAATTATAACAGCCCACGGCCCTACCGTGCTGAAAACACCGGTTCTTGTTAGATAACCGAAGACAAGTAGCATCGGGCGCGGTTAGTACTCGGGTGGCTGACCACCTGGGAACACTGCGTGCTGTTGGTACATTTCGGACACGGTAGCTTGGTGGTTTGCTCGCTGGATTTGCACGCTACCACAAAATGCCGCCGTGTTCATCCGAGGTACGATCACGTTAAACAAGTGGGTCCGTAAGTCCTTCCGAGAGGTTGGTGGTAGGGGAAGGAGGTTAAGGTCCCTGTGGATGCCTCCCCCACTAGGTTCCGGTCAAAATTGAGTGGCATTTCCTGACCGTCCAAACAGTTACCTTACACCTTTCTGGTAGGTCGGACGGTCTTGGTCTCAACAACAAAACTCAAATTATAACAAGTTCTATTTTGCTCAGTTTCAGATTTTATAGTTTTATTTCGGTAAAAGGAATCAAAAAGTGAAATATTTGCTAAAATCATTGAATAAAAAAAATGAATGATACCATTACTACATCTTATAATTCACAGTTATCGCAAATGTTTTACCTTTTATCAATTTTTGTTACTTTTGCTTCTTCGTTGGGGCAGTGCACCGACATGCCAAAGTTCTATATTATCGGATGGATGGTTAATATTTATAAAAGTGTGTGTGGGTGGAGGGGAGGGTACAGTGTCGTCAACAGAAGTTTTCGGCATTCGGCTTAGTACCTCCTATTTTACAACATACTGATTGTTCATGCGGCAAGCCTCTATGCCATGCATGTTTTTACCAACTTACAAAAACAGTCGTCAGTAGGGCTCCCAGTTTTGAATTTAGAACACTAAAAATAGATATCTCTTGTGGTTTGTTTCAATTTTCTTTCGACTTGTGCATGATGAGCTAAATTGCCGTAAGTGATGGGTAAAATAATGTAATATATATATATATATATATATATATATATATATATATATATATATATATATATATATATATATATATATATATATATATATATAATTGAAGAATTTTATGATTACTTGTAATATATATACCCGAAAAATTGCTTGTAAACTGAAGGTAAAGGTAAAAAAATTGCAAATCAGAAGCCAAGTGTAGCACGATGAGCTAGGCAAGAAGTTTGGAAATTGAATAAATGGAACCTAGTGAATATAAAAGGAATAAAATGAATATGAAAAGCATTTCTGAAACCATGTACGTTATCAAGGGCCATACATGTTTCATTAATGCTGATTCTACGTTTCTGTTTACACAACTGTAAAATGTATTACAGAAATAATGTATATATATATATATATATATATATATATATATATATATATATGAGTGTGTATGTGTTTTTGTGAGAGAGAGTCTGTTTGTGTTTATGTTTACACATTACTTTGCACCATTTATAGTAGCTGAGTATCTGCCTGTAAGAGAAGTTTTTTTTAGATATATATATACAAGATTTGACAAGAACGTTTTACGTTCGATGTTTTCCGGATTGTATTATTTTGAAGTTATATTGTTGTTGACATGCAAACAAAGGCTACATCAAACGGAATCCATAGGAATCCATATATTTCCACTTCTACAAGAATTTGGTATTTTGTGTCAGGAACTCAATGGTTAGAGAATCAGCTGGTTAATTCGGTTCAATCAGTTGGGATACTATTTTTACAATGACGCTCGAACGAATTAAGAATGCAACTTATGATGAAATGTTGATGAGGATAAGAAAAATCTCAATTATGAACTTTCATTGGACTCCCTGACTTATGGTGCCAGTTCGAACATCATTGTTATACAGGATGCTTAGATCAAAAACAAGTAGAGAAAAGCGACCGCAATCATTCACGCCAAGCAGACTTTAGTGGGAACGTGTTTTGCGTCACATTTTTACGAGATCGTTGATTCCTGTCAAAGTAGCTAATTCGTTAAAGCATCGGCCGGCTTAATGAAAAATCTGCTTATCGATTACCAGCTGGGACTGTCAGATCTTACAAATGCGGTTTCAAACAACTACGATACAAAAGGATTAACAATTGTGTCCGGAACTCAAATCAAGATCCAATGGATTCCACGATGTAAGAGTCATCCGCTCGAGAGCATGTAGGCCTAGAAGTTGACGAAAATACTATTATAAGTAGAATGTTTTTGCAACTCTAAAGAAATCCTTTTCTAACTACTTGGTTTAAAAAGCTATGTGTTATATTCGTTCTGTTCCAAATATTGTTTCTTTCATAATAATTTTCCCTTTTTATTATTTTTACACAAATACAGTTATTCACTCATAATATTTGTTCCATGTTAAATTAATAAAAACATCATGTCAACGTTGCAATGATATTTATATTCCTGACATTTAATCTATCATTTTCAATTAAATTTTAATGAGCATTTAAATTTTAAGTACGAAGCTTCAATTAAGTTTTCGTTGTGCTTATTAATATTCTTCTGCCTTATTTCAAAGCATATTTTGCAATGAATAAGTTAATTACTTTTATGAACAGGAGATAAATTGGTGTTTTCAATTTATTTAGTTTTTAATTATTAGCATATTATGTTTCTCACGGGGCATCGTGAAATAATTAACAACGATATAAATGACGGCTTAGTTCAGTGAATTGCGCAATTTAAAAATTATTTAATAGTTAGTAATTACAATAATAATAATAATAATTTAGTAATATATACGTTTTGCGATTGGCAACATTGGTCTCTTTATTCAAGGCTCTAATGGATCAGACGTATGCAGTGTTTCTTCAAGTATTCTAGTTTCCTATTATTTTTCAATCTTTATGCATGTTGTCCAAGTAATCAAAGCTTAGAGATAATCTATCACTATCGGAAACATGCATTTTGTGTTCATTTTTATAATATACTTGGACTTGATAAAGAGTTTTATCGAAATGAACAATTCATTATTAGACGTAAGTCTTGTCCACGTGTAAAGCTTTGATGCTTGGATTTTATTTGATATTACCTTATCAATTCTTTTCCATTGATGCTTTTTGTTTGCCCTCAGCTTGATGACTAG